>SKCR01032270.1:0-120344 GCA_019454045.1 Zanthoxylum bungeanum
AAGTTCAGGAACTTAATGAAACGAAAATATAAGCTATTGTGTGTTTATGCTGTAGTTAGAGCATGATTACTTACTGAGTCATTATGACTCACATTCCAACAGTTTGTAGTTTTGCAGGTTAGTAGCTGTCATGTAGAACCAGCAGATGTTCGGTGAAGACTTTGAAGACGGTGGATCGCCCCAATTGCAGTCAAGGGAGTCCTGGGTCGAGTTATGGGTCCTCACGGCCCTTGTTCTTGTATTGCATTTGTATTTAATATGTATAAATCATGTAATAGCATAGTTTTATTTTGAGTTCTGGCCGGAGGCCAAGTACTTGCATTTTGTTCTTTGAGTTCAGGCCTGAGGCCTTGTTGAGTATTGCATTGGAGTTGAGTTTCCGGCCTGAGGCCGAGATTGTTGTATTCTTGTTGTGTATGGATGCTGGCTACAGGCCAGGTTGCATGATGTTACGAATACATCATGCCGAAATTTCGTTAGATTCAGAGGCTTATGGAGATGGGTTTAGCCTGTCTTCTGCCGGTAGCATCCTGGCCTAGGCGGGATGTTACAGTAAAGTATCCATCCGCATATCATTATTATTTTATTATACGCGCTTTATTATGTGTTTAGAATGCATGTTTAAGGGTGTATGATGATGAGACCTTAACAAAGATAATAAATTGGTTGCCAATTTGCACTCGAAAAACCCTCGCAAAATATTAAGCGTTTTTCCTTCCATTGAGTGATTCTTACTGAAGATCCGAGACTGGCATTGGCTTGTTGGCCAAAGTCAAGGCCTTTGTCCGTCGAGGATGTGTTTGAATCACGAAGGCTTTGTTACATATTGGTGTCTTGTCCAAGTTGTGGTTTGTTGGCAAAATTCAAGACCACTTCTTGTCCATCGACATTGATTACGAAGCTTTCCATGGTCAATGGGTCGCGCTTAACTGGGTACACTAAGTTTGTTGTGCCAAAGCCAAGGCTTAGTTGATTCAGAGGAAAAATGTTAGGTAATACATTGGATGTATTGGCATATATAAGATATATGTTTCCGACTTGGATGTCCCCCTACTGGATCTAGGAATTGGATTAGATCCAATCGATCTTAGAGATCTACCTCGTTAATTATCATACAATTTTTTGGCCAAAGTCAAGATTGTGTGATATTTAACGGGATCCTAGCCCGCTAGGAAACACGGATTCCCGAGTACTCGACAGAGGGTTAGAGGCTCGCCGAAAAATAGTGAGAGGCAAGAATTGAATTTGCAATATTCGTTTAATTACTTGCCATACGAGCTCATTCAAATATCATTCGTCATATAAATTAAATGTTAGTTGGACTAATATTTAAAAGTTGTTTTTTAATAAACATTTGAACTGTATTCAAACTATTCATTTATAGTTGATTTTATAATTGGATTATAGTAATCAATATAATTGATTTTAATCTATTAAATTATAGTTGATTAAATAGTTGGACTATTGTAATCATTATAATAAATAGTACCTAAATCGTTGATCAAATAGTTGGACTATTAGAATCAAGATAGAAATGTAAAGATTGACATTTAAAACATAATCCTAGGGAAAATGTATTTAAATGGTTTAATTTTCAAATTGGGAATAAATTTCAGGATGGTCATGGAAAATAATAAGTTACTTTATTTGATAAAATAACATATTATGCCGAAGCTCGGAGTTAAGCAAATAATAGAGCATAATCTTTGGAAGATTCATGTGATGATAACTTTAGTACTTAATCCATTAAGCTTGTCGCAATAGACTCCTTAATTTCTGAATCAGAACTAAGGATTATATCCTTAAAGTATGATAAAGAAATTGAAGGATCTTCATAAATCTATACTTAGATTTTAGAAGTACTAAATTGCAATTGATAACTCTTGGAGAGTTAATGACTATTCTCAAGGAGACAAAGTCAAAAGTTTGCAATAAGGCAAGTAGCGCAAGTCGCAGCTTACTTCGATATTCTAGAAACCCAAGGCTAGGCCGAAGGCTTCTGGAGTGTGAAAAAGGGCAAAGGCAAAATCATTATAATCTTCTGGGAAGATAAAGGACATATCCCAAAATGTCTTCCTAAATTGTGGCAAACGGGATCGCGGAAGCGTGACTGCCGTTTGGACAAGGCATACATGAATGAATTGAAGAACGAGCAAGGCTCTGACTTCAAATATGTTTGTCATATTATGCTCACTTTTTTTTTTGACAGGACATATTATGCTCACTACTAGTATTAAAATTGGATTTTAAATACTTAGTGTGGTACATAAAATATATGTATTTATGTTCAGGATCTATTTTGAACAGGATACTGACTTCAATAGAGATTTATCTGCGAATTGGAAACGGGACGAAAGTCGCTGTTTTAAACATAGATACCTAAGTTTAGGAACTACCCTTAGGGTGTGTACTTAAATTAGGAAACTGTTATAATGTAACTAGTTTGACTAGAAACATTATCTTTATATGAGTGTTTAACCCGCTGCGGGTGAACCTTTATATTCTAGAAAACTAAAGTGTTTTATTATATAAAGATGATATTGAGATAAACACATTAGATGTGAATAACAGAATTTATATTTTGAATATAAATAAATCTCAAACGTATAACATGACAAACAAATAGCTCGAACTGATTTGATCAGAAGAAACTAATTGTGGCATTGTTGTCTGGGACACAACTAAAACAAGAATCGTATATCCACACTTTTGAAAAGTCGGTACTCGGACTAATTTATCCTATTCAAATAAAGTCTACGAATCTAGTTTATTGGGCAATGTGCCTAAAACACCTTTACTTGGTAAAAGTGCAAATGACACTGATCTGTTAGCCCTAGTTCATAGTGAAGCAAGTGGGCCCATGTCTAGCTAGGCTAGAGGTAGATATGAATATTTCGTGACCCTTACGGATGTGGCATCACGTTATGGTTATGTGTTTCTTTTGAAACACAAATCGGAATCTTTTAAAGTTTCGACACGAAATAGACAAACAGATCGGCTAAAGTATTAAACCGTCACGGTAAGACCATAATGGAAAATACTTAAGCAATAAGTTTCTAATATACTTGAAAGAGTATAGTATTCTTTCAAAGAGGACTCCTCCCGGAACACGTCATTTTGACGGTGTGTCCGAAAGGATAAACCGAATTTTGTTGGACATGATAAGGTTAATCATGAGTTGCTCTGAGCTACCATTTCCTTCAACGGATACGCTTTAACAGTTTATAACTTATTTTGAATAAGGTTCCATAAAATTTGTTTGACATATATCATATTAGATATGAACAGGAAAGAAACCAGGTTTCTCATTCCTAAAAATTTGGGAATGCTAGGCATATGTTTGGATGATACCAAACTAGAACCCAAATTGGATAAGTGCCAATTGTAGGTTATCCCAGGGATACCATAAGTATAGTACTTATACAACTCACTAGAGAACAATTGAATTGTTGCTCACCATGTGGTTTTCCTAATAGGAATACTGATATGCAGTGGTAAGTGGGAGGATAGTAAAACTCGATGAAAATCGGAGTGATACTGTTCCAGGCACCGATTCCTTATGGAATATAAATAGTTCATCAAGGATGAAACTATACCATAATATTCGAATACACAAGAACCGCGTATGTCGGAGAGAGTCAAAAAACAACCTGGGGTATGGGTTTTTGATCTCACCTCATAAAGATGTCTATCTTATTGAGGAATACCAACTGACTACGTATGAGAAAGTGATACAAGGTATCGACTCCCTATTATGACAAAGTGTCATGAGTCCAAATTGGATTCCATGTATATCAACAAGTTTGGATACTAGTTGATGTACCGCAAGGCATTGTGCCTATTGGTACTATAAGTCTTCAAGAAAGACGTACATGGATGGAAACATATCAACGTATAAAGCTAGGCTTTTAGCGGAAAGGTATCGTTATCAACATTGTGCTGATTACGATTCAACTTTTTAACTGTTGCCACGGTAAATCCATTTAGATAATGCTTGCTAAAGCTGCATGTTTCATTTATGAAATATGACAGCTTAACGGGAAAATCTCTTTCCTGAAAAGGAAACCTTTTGGAGGATGTTTATAACATTCTGTCGGTTTTTTCGTACCAAAACTATCAAACAAGGTTTGCGGGTTATTCAATCCATGTTTGGATTGAAGCAAGCATTAGGTTCTTGGGATTATCATTTTGATGTAATCATAATAGTTTATGATTTAATTTAAAACGAAATGATTCTTGTGTATATAAGGAGGTTAGTGGGAGCGCACTGACAGTGGCTGTCTTATAAAATAATGATAATACGTCATTTCTTGGAAATGATATTCCCATAATATAATCGGTGAAAGATTGGCTTTCAAGAAAATTCTCTATAGAATTCTTGTTAGAAACAACTTTTATTCTAGGAATAAAGATATACTGGGATAGATCTAAAAGTTGTTGAAATTCTCTGAGAAATCGTACATTGAAAAATGTACGTGACCCGGTGTCTCATACGCTTTGAGCATATGAAGTCACAATCGGGCCAATCCAAGTGATAGTCACTGGATTGATGTTAAGAACATACTTAGTATCTTAGAGATATAAGGATGTTGTCTTAAACTATGGAGATGGAGAACTTGAAGTGACTGGGTTCACTGCTGCAAGTTTCCTAAACCAATAAAGACGACTAAAAGTCGCAAACGGTACTATACATTTTGAATAACGGTACAGTGAGCTGGAAATATTCCAAGCAAGATACTGTTACCGAATAAACAACAAATATGGGTTATTACTGCAGCTGAGGCAGCAATAGAAGCCTTCTGGGTCGATACAAAATCTAATTAGATTAGATATAGTTCTGTTAGCAGTTTAGCTAGGCTGCATCGCAGGCTAAGGAATTAATGGTCTCATCATGGATCCAGATACATACTTCGATATTCATCTGATTCGTTCGGATAATACATCGTGGCGATGTGATGATCGAATAAATCGCATCAGATGATAATCATGCAAATCCGCTGAAAAAAAAATTTTCTCAGCAGTTTGAGCTAACCGTGCATAGTTTGGGTGTAAGACACTTGAGTGACTGCCTATAGGCCAAGTGGGAGATTGTTGGACAATTATGACCCATAGCGTCATTATTTGTACAGATCATGGTGTTGTTATACAAATTAACTATGTGACAAAGGAGATTGCATTCTTATCATTTGTGATTAGATCACCAAGATATATAAATGATAGGAGGACACTGTGATTTTTTCCTGGATTGAGAATGATATGAGACAGTATCAGTCCACGAAGGATAAATCATTAAATATCCCTAGTCAGAGTATTATTGAGATTGGACATCGATGAATACGTAAAAGACTAGTATTACACTTGTGCGCGTTGTGAGGGCACAATGGCATAGTTCTCATATATTTGGGTATATGATACTCATGCAAGTGTAATAGGAGGTTGTGTTTTACCGATGGTACGGGAAACAGCTTCGCTGTTGATAGACCCCCTCAGAATTTTATTGGTAGTATGACTATGTGTCTATGAAAATCTGAAATCAGGGTAGGTGTATTTGGTCTTAACCTGAGACTTGCACCGCTAATACTTGCGACAATCAATATACTTTGGTTTTGGTCGTCCAGGGCTTTAACCGGTTTCTGTGTACGCCTCTCCTGGGTATATCGAGAATCGTAGTGTGTTGGGTGTGATGTCAAGACGGAAGTGTCACTCCAGTCATATGGAAATGATGATCGCGTAGGGATATAGAACTGGTTCTCTAAAAAGGTTGCAACCGTCGGGATAATATGACTTGGTCATGATTATCCGATATTAAAGAGACTAGTTGCTCGTAATCCGATATATGCTTCGTACGGGGCAGACATTGTACCAGCCCTAGGCCTTGCATGTGATAATCCGATACTGGATCGAAATACGCAATACTACATATACTACGCCTGATATAGATCCTTTATTCCTGTAAGGATATTTCTGGAGAATTGGGTAGGCATGGCGCTTTGCTAGAAGCCAACCTTGTCTTGTAAATCGGTACAAACGTAGTACTAGGTACTTACGTGTTCGGATAGTCCGACGACCGTATTTATTGCCAACATATCCGGGGATCTCATGGGTCGCTTCCCAAAGATTCACCGATGACGTATGACTCGCACCTTTAATTAATCTGGGATTAATTAGAAGAGAGAGAAAATTAATCTGGGATTAATTGCGGAGATATTTTATCTGGGATAAAATGTCAATAAAAGAGAGATAACGATTAATTTGAAATTAATCGATTAATTAATATATTCGATATATTAAACGAAATTGGATTTCGACGCGGAATTAAAATCGGATTTTAATTCGGGCGAACGAGTTAATTTAGAATTAATTCCTTAGCGACGTGAATAGTGATTTCGCTAGGCATAATCATTTAATTACGTCGCAACGGAAAATTCGTTAATTTGGAATTAGAGAACCCGAGCCCGGGATTATTTGCGAGTGCCTTCGCATTTCGAATTCGAGTGCGGCACGCAAGTCGTATCAAGTGTCAAATCACATGTCACTTTCAGTGATGTGACACTTGATTGATTGATGTGATTGATTGATGTTAGTGGTTGGCATTTATGGCTTTTATTATTTGACTTTTTAAAGCCAAAATTTGGTATATGTTTTTGGAAAATGAATTACCAAAAACCAATTACACATTTCATCTCTCTCACTCTCCTCTCTTCTCTCATCTCACGCCCTTGGGGTTGTATTTTTCTTCTGGTTTTGGCAGTGAACTGCCGAGAGACAAAGAGAAAAATGGGAAGCAAATGTCATGATTTTGTGGCAAAATCAAGAGTGTTAGCACACTCCGGGATCATGCGAAGGTGATAGGGAAGTCCACCAATGAGCCGGGAATCATTTGACGAAGCTTGGAGCTTGGATTCTTGAAGATTGATGGGCGAAAATGGAGCAGTCCAGAAGCTCACTACCGAATGCACAAGGAGCAGAAAATGGAATTTTTGTTGCCTCCTGCGTCGCTCAACCGATCGATGTGAGTATTTCGCAACTCCCTCATTGTATTCGCACTTATTTTCAATGCTTGAATCGATCTTGGGATGCTTAATATTTCCAATGGTAGCCTCAATAATGTTTTGCTGGTCACGTCGCGACAAGCAAAGAGGTTGCGTTGGACTGGAATTTTCAAAGTCAAACATATTAGAAATTGCCTTGACCGAGCTTTTATTTTTCTATACTTATCTAATTAGTACAAAAAATCGAAGGCATCCATTGGTCTTCAAATCTTGTTCCATGGAGTGTTGTTGAGTTCTTTGCGGAATTTCTTCGTCAAAAGTCCTTCGTGGCATCGGCTCCTCCAAGTTACAAATATGGCTACATAATAAACTTATTACAAAGGAAATGAACTTACAACACTTGAAAAAATATGGCATTCTGGTCTAAACTTACAACATTTGAAAGAATATAACCTTATGGTCTTACATTTCCAATGCTAAAAATAAGACCCGGAAAAAAACAACGATCAACGCAATACATTCATCACATGAATCAAAAGTAAACATTCATCACATGAACATTAAAACCATTCATCTCATGAATCTAATTGTGCCTACTCATCATAACATGGATTTTAATAATCTATATCTTATATAAATTATTAAAACTAAAATGAGAAGGGTTAAGAAAACTTTTCAACCTTAAGCTCTCGATGCCAATTGTAGGATACGATTTTCCTTGGCGAGGCAGAAGTTGTTTGTTGTGGCACCGGGTCCGGTATGGATCTTTAAAATTTTATTTTCCTTCTCCCTTTGTTGTAGTAGCCGAAATCAATCTTTTGTTGTCCAACACTTGGATCAATCACTCGATCTTCCGAACTATGACTAGAAACCAACAAACCGAAGTGTGGGCTTCACTCACAAAGATTAAACTCTAAACGATTTAGAGAATCAAGATGTCACAATTAGTGTTTGGCTTTAGAAATTTCTAACACTCTCACAACACTTGTGAATGTTTGAACTCTCTCTATTTTCTCTCAAATCTTTCTCATAATAATTGTGTGAATGTTTGCAAAATGTTAACCTTAGGAAGTGAGAGAAATGGTAGAGTTTATATTCTCTTACACAAGCCAACTAATCTTGTCATTAAGCATCTAATGCTTTCTTGCAATGGCAACACAAAAATGTGAATGCCATACCAAAGCATAAGAAATGATAAGATAAAGACAATGTTTTTGTTATTAAGCATCTAATGCTTTCTTTCAATGGGAAACACATAAATGTGGAGGCCACACCAAAGCATAAAATGCATTAGCTAATGACAAATATATTAGGTGTATACATGCCACCTAATAGACATAATTGCTTGGATGACATGGTAAGCCATATGGCTTTGTCTCCAATGGTAAATAAAAACCAATATCTTAATAATGATTTATTTACCTTCAATTATGTTGTAGTAATTATCTTATCATTATTACTAACTTGATTATTTCATAATCAAAGAATTCTAGAAAATATTAAGTTAAACTAATTTAACATAGTTTTCATTTATAATAATAAATATTATTAATCTCATTAATAATATATAAATATAATGTATTTATATTAGGTTTGCTATAGTTAATCGAGCTAGCACAGGGACCAAATGGACCTACAGTTCTGAGCTCCAATAATTCTGAAATATTAATTAAACTATTTAATTAAATATTACGAATTATTAACTTCGTGTTATTGCACTAAAAACTCGAAGTTGAACTCCTGTTACCGTAGATGGATAAAATAAAACCGAACAACTTCGGTGTCCATCGATATAGTCATTACATATGGATATAGCCCTTCACGAATATCTCATAAAAAGAGCCGGGTCAAAAGTCCGTTAAACCCCTCTAAATATATTGTCTCTTAAGCATCATTGATTATATAATGAACAATTAATTCATAACAATTATTAATATATAAAACTTTCTATTGGTAATAGAAAAGTTGAGCGCTCAAATTGTTCAAGCCCTGAATCAACTCCTAAAAAAGATACTCTTATGCTTCTCGTAAGAAGGAGTGAATTCCATATCTATGTAAAATTTTCCGTAGTTATTGGCCGGGAATGCAACACTAACCTCACCATAGTAAATCAAAGGACATAGCATGTCATGCAAGAGTTCGTAGTACACTCAAGATTAAGATCGAATCCATATATGACCATCTATTAGATAAAATAAATTTCTTCGGTTAACGGATATTAAAAGAAATTCGTATTTATCCTAGTCTAGTCCTATATGATCTCATCATACAAGGTGCCTTCATTCCCATGTATAAAATTACAACTATAGATAAACCAAAAACAAAGTACCCTCTTTGTTTACTCTCTATGGACCATTTAGATTACTAACTTCAGACATAAACCCTCTTGTGCATCAAACATACACTAAGTCTGAAGGTACAATAGTAATCAAGGTAAACAAGACAATTGGACATTTTGCGATATAAATCAAACTACATTGATAAAATAAATAATGCATTCATTATTATTACAATAATCAATTCTGTTTTACAATACATGAAGCTTTAGGACATAAATCACAATAATGACAACAAGAAATTAAAATAGAAATCAAACATATGTAAATACATAAGCTTATAAATCACATCCTTAACCGAAGGTTGTTTACTTTTGTTATACCTGGATAATTTACATATGGAACTGAAGCAACAATGAAATGAACTTATCTTCTTGATTTCACACTAAACCTCACATCTACGGAGGTCTGGCATCTCTCATACACCAATCTAGAAGCATTTATCCATGTACATACATACTCATTTTACGCATTGTAGTTATACTTTATATACTAGCAACATCAAATTTTCTTCTAACCATAACAAACATATTATCTACCAAACCACCCAAACCCATGGCTGAAGCCATCCCAACCCGTGGTGGTTTAGTCAGCTTAAACTATGGCTGGTTACTTCTGTTGGTTTCTATTTAGGTCCCAAGATCATAACAAGCATGAAAAACATGTGTGAATACATCAAAGGAGATAGCGGAATACTCACATCGATCGTTTGAGACGATTCGGCAACAAACAAAATGATTTTTGCCCTCCATTTTGGCGCCACTGCAGTGCAGATTTTTCTGCCACTGTTTCAGTTTTGAGTCACCATTTTGAGCTTCCAATCTTCGTCGTTTGATTATCCCGGCTCGTGGGTGGGTTTCCCTAACACCTTCGTATGCCTCTTAGAAGTGTACTAGCACTTGTATCTTGCCACAAAATCAAGTTTCCTCCTCTCTTGGACTGTCACGTTTTTGACAGTGTATGGCAGCCCCTTGGGCGTTTTTGTGAGGGAGAAAGAGTGAAGAGAGAGTTCTCTAGGGTTTCTAAAATATTCATCTAAGAATAATGATAGTTGCCAAAGTGTAGAGAGATATTTTGTTTTTATACTTTAGGTAAAAACCATTTCACTTTTACCCTAAACTTGGTAGGTGTGGGTAAATGGTTTTCCAAAAGTAAAAAAAGGTAGTTGGGTGGTAGGTACAACCTACCACAGATGGGCCCCACATATTTGAATTCAAAATTCAAATATCTCTACGAACATTTGCCGCGACTCGGTTCCGTTTAATCCGATTAAACGAACTTCCATCGTTAATAATTAATCTAATTTAATTAATATCGATGCCTCGCAATATATTACGAACGTCGTTTACGGATTAATTCTAAATTAATTTGTTCGTTCACATTAAAGTCCGACTTTAATTTCGTAATGAAATCCAATTCATATTATATATCCGATATATTAATTTTAGCCCATTCGAATAAATTAAATAGAAAAATCAATTTAACTATTAAATTTATTTTACCGATTAATTCCAAATTAATCGCGTTCTCACTCTTTAGACGATATTTTATCCCAGATAAAATATCTCCGTAATTAATCCAAGATTAATTTTCTCTCTCTCTCTCTCATCGAATTAATCCCAGATTAATTAAAGTGCGAGTCATACATCATCGGTGAATCATTGGGAAGCGACCCATGAGATCCCCGGATATGTTGGCAGTAAATACGGTCCGTCGATACCGCACACGTAGTACCAAGTACTACTTCCGGAATAGAATTGATCTGTATCAGGCGTAGTATACATCGTATAGTGCATATCGATCTAGTATCAGATGGTCACGTGCTAGGCCTGGGGCTGGAGTTGTGTCTGCCCCGTACGAAGCACATGTCGGATGTCTGGTAACTAGTCTCTATAATCGGATATACATGACCTAGTCATAATATCCCGTTGGCCGCGCAGCACTTAAGAGCACTAATACCGTATCCTACGTGACATCATCTCCACTATGACTGGAGTGATACTTCCGTCTTGACATCACACCCAATACTCTACGATTCTCAACATACCCAGTATTGGCGTACACAGAACCGGTTAAAGCCCTGGACGACCTCAACCAAAGTATATTGATTGTCGTAAGTATTAGCGGTGCAAGTCTCAGGTTAAGACCAAATACACCTACCCTGATTTCGGACTCCCATAGACACACAGTCATACTACCAATGGGATTCCGATGGGGTCTATCCAGAGCGAAGCTGTTTCCCGTACCATCGGTGAAACACAACCTCCTATTACACTTGCATGAGTATCCAATACCCAAATATATGAGAACTATTCCGTTGTGCCCTCACAACGCGCTCAAGTGCAATACTAGTCTTTTACGTATTTATCGATGTCCAATGTTATAATACTCTGACTAGGGATATTTAATGATTTATCCTACGTGGACTTGATACTGTCTCATATCATTCTCCGTCCAGGAACAAATCATAGGGACCTCTAATCATTTATACATCTAAGGTGATCTAATCACAATGATAAGAGAAGCAATCTCCTTTGTCACATAGTTAATTTGTACAACAACACCATGATCTGTACAAATAGTGACGCTATGGGTCATAATTGTCCAACAATCTCCCTCTTGGCCTATAGCCAGTCACTCGAGTGCCTAACACCCGAACTATGTACGGTTGGCTCAAATTGCTGAGAAAAGGTTTTCGTCAGCGGATTTACATGATTATCGTCTGATGCGATTTATACGATCATCACATCGCCATGATGTATGATCCAAACGATCAGATGAATATCGAAGTATATATCTGAATCGTTGATGAGACCATTAATTCTTTAGCCTGTGCTGAAGCCTAGCTCAGCCGCTAACAGAACTATATCTAATCTAATTAGATTTATTATCGACCCAAATGGCTTCTATTGCTGCTGCCTCAGCTGCAGTAATAATCCGTATTTGTTGTTTATATGGTAACAGTATCTTGCTTGGAAGATTTCCAGCTCACTGTTCGGTATTCAAACTTTATAGTACCGTTTGTGACTTATAGTCGTCTTTATCGTTTTGGAAACTTGCTACACAACAACCAACATGCAGCGATCCCAGTCACTTCAAGTTCACCTTCTCCATAGACTTAGACAGCATCCTTAGTTCTCTGAGATACTAACGGATGTTATTAACTTCAATCCAGTGACTATCACTCGGATTGGTCTGATTGTGACTCCATATGCTTAAAGCGTATGAGACACCAGGTCACGTACATTTTAAATGTACAATTTCTCAGAGAGTGTTAACAACTTTAAATCTATCCCAATAGATCTTTA
Source organism: Zanthoxylum bungeanum (assembly GCA_019454045.1). Lineage (NCBI taxonomy): Eukaryota > Viridiplantae > Streptophyta > Magnoliopsida > Sapindales > Rutaceae > Zanthoxylum > Zanthoxylum bungeanum. The sequence continues at coordinate 12,637 of SKCR01032270.1, forward strand.
TTCCTAGAATAAAGGTTGTTACTCCTAAGAATTCTACGGAGAATTATCTCGAAAGCCAAGCTTTCACACGAATTTTTTATTGGAATATCATTTCCAAGAAATGACATATATTATCATTTTTTTTCAGGACATTCATTGTCAGTGCGCTCCCACTAACCTCCTTATATACACAAGAATTATTTTCATTTTGAATTAAATCATAAACCATTATGATCACATCAAAACGTCAGCTCCAAGAACCTTATGCTTGCTTCAATCCAAACATGGATCGAACAACCCGCAAACCTAGTTTGCTGGTTTAGGTACGACAAAATCGTCAGGATTTATAAACATCCTCCAAAAGGTTTCCGTTAAGGAAAGCGATTTTGATCTTTAACTGACACATTTCATAAATGTACAATTTCAGCAAGCATTATCCAAATGGATTTACTGTGGCATCAGGTAAAAGGTTGAACCGTAATCAACACAATGTTGATAACGATACCTTTTCGCTAAAAGCCTAGCTTTGTACGTTGGTATGTTGCCATCCATGTATGTCTTCCTTGAAGACTTTTAAGTACCAATAGGCACAATGCCTAACGGTACATCAACTAGTGTCTAAAAATAGTTGGTATACATGGAATCCACTTCGGACTAATGGCACTTTGCCACAAAAGGAAGTCGATACCTTGTATCACTTCCTCAAACGTAATCGGTTGGTCTACCTCAACAAGATTGACATCTTTATGAGGTGAGATCAGAAACCCATACCCTAGGTTGTTTTCTGATTCTCTCCGATCTACGCGGTTCTTGTGTATTCGAAGATTAATGGTATAGTTTCATCCTTGATGAACTATCTGTGTTCCATTAAGAACTTCGTGCCTTGAACAGTATTACTCCGACTTTCATCGAGTTATACCATCCTCCCACTTACCACTGCATATCGGTATTCCTCTTAGGAAAACCGCATGGTGAGCAACAATAACATTGTTCTCTTGTGAGATGTACAAGTACTATACTTATGGTATCCCTAGGATGACCTATAATTGGCACTTATCCTATTTGGGTTTTAGTTTGGTATCATCCAAACATATGCCTAGCATACCCAAATCATTAGGAATGAGAAACCCAGTTTCTTTCCCGTTCATATCTAATATGATATCTGTCAAACAGATTATTATGGAACCTTATTCAAAATAAGTTCTTGCACCGTTGAAGGAAATGGTAGCTCAGAGCGACTCATGATTAACCTTATCATGTCCAAAAAAATTTGGTTTCTCTGTACGAACACACAGTCAAACTGACATGTCTCGGGAGGAGTCCTCATTGAAAGAATACTATACTCTTTCACGTATGTTTGAAACTTACTGCTTAAGTATTTTCCATTACGGTCTTACCGCGACGGTTTAATACTTTAGACGATCTGTTTGTCTACTTCGTGTCGAAACTCTAAAAGTTATCGATTTGTGTTCTTCAAAAGAAACACATAGCCATAACGTGATGCCACATCCGTTAAGGTCACGAAATATTCATATTCACATCTAGCATTGCTAGATATGGGTCCACTTACTTCACTATGAATAGGGCCAACAGATCGGTGGCATTAGCACTTTTACCAGGTAAATAGTGTTTTAGGCACTTTGCCCAATAAACTAGATTCGTAGACTTTATTTGAATAGAATAAAATTAGTCCTAGTACCCACTCTTCGAAAGTGTGGATATACGAGTCTTGTTTGATTGTGTCCCAGACAACAATGCCACAAATAAGTCTCTACTGATCAAATCAGTTTGAGCTATATATTTGTCATTTTATATATTTGAGATTTTATTTATATTCAAAATATAAATTCTGTTACTCACATCTAATGTGTTTATCTTAATATCATTCTTTATATAATGAAACACTTTAGTGTTCTAGAATATCAAGGTCTATCCGCCACAGATTAAACACTGATATAAAGATAATGTTTCTAGTCAAACTAGTTACTTTATAACAGTTTCTAATTTAAGTATATACCCAAAAGGTAGTTCCTAAACTTAGGGTTCTACGGTCGAAACAGCGACTTTCATCCTGTTTCCGATTCGCAGATTAATCTCAGCTTGAAGTCAGTATCCTGCTCACAGCAGATTCTGAACATCAATCCATATAATTTATGTACCACACTAAGTATTTTAAAATCCAATTTTAATACTAGTATTTTACGTAATATTGACAAACATTCTTAAAGTCAGAGCCTTGCCCTTTCTTTAATTCCTTCGTGTCTGCCATATCCAAACGGCAGTCACTTTAGGATATGTCATTTATCTTCCCAGAAGATCATAATGATTTTGCCTTTGCCCTTTCAAATATTTCAGAAGCCTTTGGCCAAGCCTTGGGTTTATAGAATATTGAAGTATGGTGCGCCTTGCGCCACTAACTTAATTGCAAAGTTTGACTTTATCTCCTCGAGAATAGTCTTTAACCCTCCAAAAGTTATTTATTGCAATTTTAATACTTCTTAAATCCGAACATAGATTTATGACAAGTATATCGAATTAAGCACTTAAGTTATCATCACATAAATCTTCCAAAAATTATGCTCTACTATTTGCTTAATTCTTGGCTTAGGCATAATAGGTTATTTTATCAAATAAAGTAACTTATTATTTATTTCCAGGACCATCCTGAAATTATTCCCAATTTAAAATATAGTTGTTTAAATACATTTTCACATAGGATTATGTTTTAAACACTAATATTTCATTTATCTTGATTCCTAATAGTCCAACTATTTAATCAACGATTTGTGGTATTATGTATTATATTGATTATTATAGTCCAACTATACAATCAAATATAATTTAAATCAATTAACCTCAATTACATTGATTACTATAATCCAATTATAAAATCAACTGTAAATTGAAATTAATTAATTCAAATATATTGATTACTATAATCCAATTATATAATCAACTATAATACAGTCCAACTGCTTATTAAAACAACAATTTAAATATTAGTCCAACTAACATTTAATTTATATGACGAATAATTTTAATGAGCGTGTATGGCAAGTAATTAAACGAATATTGCAAATTCAATTCTTGCCTCCCACTATTTTTCGGCGAGCCTCTAACCCTCTGTCGAGTACTCGGGAAACCGTGTTTCCTAGTGGGCTAGGATCCCGTTAAATAACACACAATCTTGACTTTGGCCAACAAATTGTATGATATTTAACTAGGTAGATCTCAAAGATCAATTGGATCCAATCCAATTCCTAGATCCAGTAGGCGGATATCCAAATCCTAAACATATATCTTATATATGCTAATACATCCAATGTATTACCTAACCTTTTTCCTCTGAATCAACTAAGCCTTGGCTTTGGCACAACAAACCTAATGATCCCAGTCAAGCGCGACCCATTGACCATGGAAAGCTTCGTAATCAATGTCGATGGACAAGAAGTGGTCTTGACTTTGGCCAACAAACCACAACTTGGACAAGACACCAATATAGAACAAAACTCTCGTGATTCAAACACATCTTCGACAGACAAAGGGCTTGACTTTGGCCAACAACCCAATGCCAGTCTCGGATCTTGAGTAAGAATCACTCAATGGAAGGAAAAACGCATGATATTTGATGAGGGTTTTTCGCGTGCAAATTGGCTACCAATTTATTATCTTTGTTTAGGTCTCATCATCATACACCCTTAAACATGCATTCTAAACACATAATAAAGCGCATATGAAAATAAATAATAATGATATGCAGATGGATACTTAACACATTGATCCTAGATCAAATCTTTCAATTTCTCTCTCAAACTAGCACTTGTATTATTTCTACCCGTTACACTACACTTCTAAAGAAACCTCATTTACATTGAGGGGAATAGGTGAGAAGAGAATACAAAGAGAATAGAGGTGATAAGGCTGGACACGCAGGTCCAATTTAATAAATCGAATTTATTACAATAATTTCCAAAATTGCCCCCACCCGACTAATATCCATCCGATATACATTATTCATTCATCACAACCATGTATTCGCACAAGCATGTTATCAATCAATCTAATCAAATTAATTAATCTGACAATTAGTGATCATCCAATGTTCAAACAACGATTTGATTTTGCGCGAGTCAAACTCGTTTTTGCGAATAAGTACTCAAAGTACGAATTCTCGAATTAAATTAAACTACAACATTAAATCCAATTTAATATGTATTTAATACTAATCCACTATTTAATTCCAAATTAAATATTACACTTTATTAATAGACCTTTTACGACTTAAATTCCAAATTTAATCGTTACGGGTCTCAAAGCCCGATTAACGTCCAACGTCAATTTAATTCAAGTCCAATGGGCTTTAAATTAATTTCTTTAAGGCATGGGCTTCGGCAACCAAAGCCCAATCAAGGAGTAACCCCATAAGCCAAAAATCAATTTCGGCCCATTAGGCCCAATTAAACTTTAAAGGTTCATTAAGTCGCATTTGGGCTTTATGGAAGCGATTTTGGGCCCAATTGGATCCAATCCAATTTGCCTAAATCCAACTTTGTACAACAAAGCCCAATAAGCCCATTTACAACTTTAAAAGCCCAAATCCAATTTTAAGGCCCATATAATTAAATTACCAAATTCCAAATTTCCAATTTAATTACCAAAGTGTATTACATGATTAATCATCCAAATCAATATTTCTAAAACACAAATTTGTCCAATTAATCATGCTCATTATCATCATCACATGTCCAACACATTAATGAAAAATCAAACCCATTCACCATGCTCAAAGTCTCGGCCAAGGGATGCATTTTTGTCCAAATCCGAATTCAATCCAATCAAATCCAAATTAACATTAAATCATCATCTCGAATGATTTCCAACAAATCCAATTATTAAAAATCAAAAAATACCAAGACATTAAAGGGCATCCACATTCGGCCAAGGTAAGGAAATTAGGGATTTTTGTTCAATTCAAAATTAAATCCAATTCAATCTTAAATTAACATTATCCAACATCATTACAACTTCATCCAATGAATCAAAATGAAAAATTCCAAGATTTCCATAATGCTTCTACATTCGACCAACATGAATATTTGGGGAAAAATTGATCCAATCATTATTTCATTAAATTGATCCAATCAATCTTAGATTAAACATGTATTAAACATACTTAAACATCCAATTTATTCAAATCATGCTCAAATACAAAATACCCAATTTTAAGCCCTAAAAATTTCATGCTTGAACCTAGGCTCTTGATGCCATTGTTGGTTTCTATTTAGGTCCCAAGATCATAACAAGCATGAAAAACATGTGTGAATACATCAAAGGCCATAGCGGAATACTCACATCGATCGGTTGAGACGATTCGGTAACAAACAAAACGATTTTTGCCCTCCATTTTGGCGCCACTGCAGTGCAGATTTTTCTGCTCACTGTTTCAGTTTTGAGTCACCATTTTGAGCTTCGAATCTTCGTCGTTTGATTCCCGGCTCGTGGGTGGGTTTCCCTAACACCTTCGTATGCCTCTTAGAAGTGTACTAGCACTTGGATCTTGGCACAAAATCAGGTTTCCTCCTCTCTTGGACTGTCACGTTTTTGACAGTGTATGGCAGCCCCTTGGGCGTTTTTGTGAGGGAGAAAGAGTGAAGATAGAGTTCTGTAGGGTTTCTAAAATATTCATCTAATGAATAATGATAGATGCCAAAGTGTAGAGAGATATTTTGTTTTTATACTTTAGGTAAAAACCATTTCACTTTTACCCTAAACTTGGTAGGTGTGGGTAAATGGTTTTCCAAAAGTAAAAAAAGGTAGTTGGGTGGTAGGTGCACCTACCACACATGGGCCCCACATATTTGAATTCAAAATTCAAATATCTCTACGAACATTTGCCGCGGCTCGGTTCCGTTTAATCCGATTAAACGAACTTCCGTCGTTAAATAATTAAATCTAATTTAATTCAATATCGATGCCTCGCAAATATATTACGAACGTCGTTTACGGATTAATTCTAAATTAATTCGTTCGTTCACATTAAAGTCCGACTTTAATTTCGTAATGAAATCAAATTCATATTAATATATCCGATATATTAATTTTAGCCCATTCGAATAAATTAAATAGAAAAATCAAATTTAACTATTAAATTTATTTTACCGATTAATTCCAAATTAATCTCGTTCTCTCTCTTTAGACGATATTTTATCCCAGATAAAATATCTCCGTAATAAATCCCAGATTAATTTTCTCTCTCATCAAATTAATCCCAGATTAATTAAAGTGCGAGTCATACATCATCGGTGAATCATTGGGAAGTGACCCATGAGATCCCCAGATATGTTGGCAGTAAATACGGTCGTCGGACTATCCGAACACGTAAGTACCAAGTACTACGTTTTACCGATTCACAAGACAAGGTTGGCTTCTAGCAAAGCACCATGCCTACCCAATTCTCCGGAAATATCCTTACAGGAATGAATGATCTGTATCAGGCGTAGTATACATCGTATAGTGCATATCGATCTAGTATCAGATGGTCACGTGTTAGGCCTGGGGCTGGAGTTGTGTCTGCCCCGTACGAAGCACATGTCGGATGTCTGGTAACTAGTCTCTATAATCGGATATACATGACCTAGTCATAATATCCCGATGGCCGCGCAGCACTTAAGAGCACTAATACCGTATCCTACGTGACATCATCTCCACTATGACTGGAGTGATACTTCCGTCTTGACATCACACCCAATAATCTACGATTCTCAACATACCCAGTATTGGCGTACACAGAACCGGTTAAAGCCCTGGACGACCTCAACCAAAGTATATTGATTGTCGTAAGTATTAGCGGTGCAAGTCTCAGGTTAAGACCAAATACACCTACCCTGATTTCGGACTCCCATAGACACACAGTCATACTACCAATGGGATTCCGAGGGGGTCTATCCAGAGCGAAGCTATTTCCCGTACCATCGGTGAAACACAACCTCCTATTACACTTGCATGAGTATCCAATACCCAAATATATGAGAACTATGCCGTTGTGCCCTCACAACGTGCTCAAGTGCAATACTAGTCTTTTACGTATTTATCGATGTCCAATCTCGATAATACTCTGACTAGAGATATTTAATGATTTATCCTACGTGGACTTGATACTGTCTCATATCATTCTCCGTCCAGGAACAAATCATAGGGACCTCTCATCATTTATACATCTAAGGTGATCTAATCACGAATGATAAGAGAGCAATATCCTTTGTCACATAGTTAATTTGTACAACAACACCATGATCTGTACAAATAGTGACGCTATGGGTCATAATTGTCCAACAACTTCATATGAACTATATGGCCTAAAAACATAAGAGTTAACTAACTATGAGCTGTAAAACTTTTACTGAAACAATGAGCTAAAGCCTCAGACCATAATACTATATAAATATACTGACGCTTGATTCCATCCTTTGGAATCCTCACAACTGCATTCTAAGAGTGGTAAACCCCCACACTCAACCCTTATATTGATATCACAAACCGAGCATGCAGTTCAATATACAACTTATACAAAGTACATACTTATAGTATACTACGAAACTACTCATCAAATAGAACTGGATATCACTGAACTTCTATATCAAAGAAATTATCTTAAAAAGGCCAATCATTCTGAAAATTTATTTCTTATATGAAAAAAAATCTCTTCATTTGAAACTTTTCTGGAAATCCTTTTCTGTTTGTAAAACTTTGAGAATCTCTTAAAAACTATTTCTCCTGAAAAATCATTTATAAACCATAATTTTCTGTAAATCTGTCTCTTAAATCCATTTCTAAAAATCTGTTTTCTGAAAAATCTGTATCTTAAAGATCTGTTCTGAAAACTATCTTTGAAACTGATCTCAGAAAACTATTTTTGAAAAACCGGTCTCTGTCTTTGAAAACCTGACATATGGGGATGTTACGTATCGACGTCCCCCAATACGCCTAACTAGAGCCAGAGTGCAAATCCATGACTTTGGGGCGTTACGTATCGTCGTCGCCCAAAGCATGCCACTCTTGCCCCTTAAACTAGTGGTATTGGGGCGTTACATATCGCCGTCCCCCAAGCCACTGAACTAGAAATGGGGGTGCGAATTTATGCTACCCTCCAAGCTCTTATATATCATCCATAGTCTTGAACTAGGATATGGGGGCATTACGTATCGTCGTCCCCCCAGTCCTCTACATGTGCCCATGTGTTGTCCGTCAATTCCTTATCTGAATCAACTTACATGCAGAGGTGGGTTTTTCCCCCATGCCTCGAAAACACAAAACTCATGTTTTGAAAATATTCTTTTCTAAATCATCAGTATCTGAAAAGTAACTGTAATAAAATTATGGCTAACACCTTATATGCTCAGAAGTAAGTCTGATGTCAAAACTGTAAATAAAATCAATTTGAGAAAAGTGGTCCACTCATTATAACTAGGATCCAGGGGCTTTACGCATCGCCGTCCCCCTAGTCTTGGGTCTGTATCTATCAATGAACATTTTGTCTCCCTCTGGATATGCAAAATGCATTTGTATCATTATAACAACCATATGATCATGTAAGTCTGAAATGCAATGCAATGCAACATCATTACCATATACATAATAGCAAAGTCGAACACAACCAATTACGAGCTGGTGACATCTCACTCATCCAATATATACAAAATGGACCTGTAGCCCATTCAACAAACTCAACCATATGAAAAATGCTCGCATGTTCCATTAAACATAAACACATTTCATACACTGAATCCACACTCTGATCAAAACTAAACTGAGGTATGGAAACTTAGTTAAAACTCTTTAAAATACTCTTACATCACTCGTACTGAAAATGTGTTCTACTAGAAGACATGCTTAATTATAAAAATGTAACGATAGCTTGTGCTAAACTTTTCATCCTGATACTAGCTTGCTATCTAGAAGCCCGACACTATGAATACTTTCAGAAAATCTATTTCTATATGTGCTCTTTACGAATCTCACTGTCTGTACCTCTCGAAACTCTCATATCATGCTTTCTAAAACTCCATAACTACTACTGCAACTTATTTTTTATTAGCCTTCAATCTATATACATATCTAAACACAAAATCAATCATCGTACATTGTCTACTATGACGAGTTCATAGTGAGATACTTACCTGGTGTCCATGCTATCCTTTCTTTTCCCCATCTGTAACAAAAAATACGGACTGTGAGGGTCGTTAGTCATGGAAAATTTACTGATAGCATAAACTCCCAAACTGTTCGGGAAAATCCAAATTAAATTCGTTTTCAGTTTCATTACGCATAATACATCCAATACTCATATTACACCATTAAACATTGTTCCAAGTCAATTCAGTAGCTCAAATATGTAATTTACGCATTTCCGAAAAATCTTTGAAAAGTTGCCGAAAACACTGTGGAAGAAACCTAAGCCCTCCAAAACTCTGTAGAATTTACTCAAATACTATTGTTTCATCAAAATTAAGTCATATCCTTAATTACATTCATCAAAGCACATATACATGTGAAACTCAACTTTACCGAAAACTCGCTATACTTATCGGATCGATCATATTCACTACGATTTCTCTCGGATTCTACCCTATACACATATTCAATATACTTATGCTCAAACAATTCAATTTATATCATTACGCTACTCTACGAAGCCACTAGAAACATTCAAATAGTTAGCGGGAAACTTGAAATTAGTGACTTTTTACCAAGAGCTCTTACCAAGATTTCGAGGCCATATACGGACTCCAAACGATCCAATGAACGCAATGGAATCGATGGAATTCCGATCAGAGATACTGTTCATTCAACATTATTGTTCACCGCCGTTTATTCTCCAAGTTTTGCATATAACCGAGCACAGATCGGAAAAATCATCACTGCCATCTTGTAGTACTCTTCGAGGGCTTTGATTTGGAGGGTGACTAGGGTCATAAAATGAAGCGAGGACTCAGGATCGAAACACCAATGTGCATAATTTTCTATCACTCTAGCGGTGGTTTCTAATATTTCTAGCGTCACCGCTAGCCACCATTGAACTCAGGGTGGCCGGACGCTCCTCTGGTGTCGTCGCGATGGCCGGCCTTGGTCAGATGGCCGCCGGCGTGGGTGGCAGAAGGTTTCTCAGTTTTAGAGATGGGGGACATTTTGGGGAGAGGAAAGAAGTTTGGTATTTCTGTAATTTCTGAAAACTATGAGGTATATATAGAAAACGTTTCGGAAAATTATGTTTTAACCCCCGAAAATTACAGTCAGGCCCCTATCATGGGGATTTCACCGAAAATTACATTGTTGAAGCCCTTCTGCTGTAAATTTCAAAACGTGTTCAACATAAAAGTTGTTCGCCTTGGAAAATCGAGTCCGATGGTTTAGAAATCAACTCAATCGGAGTTCGTTTACTATTTTTATAACTGAAACAAGAAACATTTACGCTTATAATAATAAAATCAGAAATCGCGTAACCGGTTCTCGAAATCACACGTTTTCCAATACATCAAATATCTATTTTATAATATTCCAAGCTATATTTCAACACTTAAAACTCTTTTTCTCCGATATAATCTCATTTGAGACCCGATCTGTAATAAAAAATTCCTTCCGGAAGAGTTTTCGATTTTCTGGATGTTACAATTCTCCCCTCCTTATAAAATTTCGTCCTCGAAATTTATCCGTTCTTATACCTATTGATCTGATTCACACTGCATACACGGAAACTCTCTAATCCACTTCTAGAAATTGTCTAACTTTATTCATCATCTGAACACTTACCTATCGGGGATTAGGGCTAACCCTTTTTTCATATCTATAGTCTTTAATTATTCATCAATGGTAAACTATACTAACTTGGTTCTAAACAGAGAACCTGACTAACCAATAACTGCGAGGGATTATCACACCCCTCCTAACTTCGAGCACAACTACGGTGGTACACCAAATTCTTAGTCTCAAATATCTCAAACACATACCTTGGGTTCGCTAATAACCCTCTGGCCTTACAAGGGACTAATACTACTACTATATAACTACTATGAATTCTCTAACCTCAATGGCTCATAAGGTTTCAACTCAGGGAAACTTCTTCTATTATGAAAATAGCTAGTTATACACATCAAAATAAGTCATCCACAAACTTCCATATACTCGGGCTAGGAGCCAAGCAGAAAATCATCTTATATCAAAGGAAACATTCATATTACATAGAAAGACCTACCTGGTCTATACAAAACAGAAGATATTCTCTGACAGCCGGATACCCCATAGTGAAGTCACTGACTCTAGACTACGCTACTGAATTTAAACAACACTATAATACCATCTTTGTAATATCTCACCCGAAGCCAGAATGCTACCGACAGAAGACGGGAAAACCCATCTCCATAAGCCTCCATTTCTACTAAAATTTCGGCATGACCTTTGTTAAAATCATGAAACCTGGATACAAGTCCAGTACCTCGAGGTGACCAAAAATTTAATTAAAAAACAATCATATCGACTCATGCAAATAGGCCTCCGTCTGACAAATCTCAAATCATATACAAATAGGCCTTCGGCCTGACATAAACAAATAAATACAACCAACTACGTGCTCAGCACGATTTAAAATATACATATGATACAAATAAATAAAACTAAGGCTGTGGGAGACCAATCACACATCCCAGAACCATAAAACGACTCAAGATCGATTTGATTGCATCAGGGTGATCTGCTGTCTGCAAGACGTCAAAGAAAAATCTTCTAGCTCTTTAAGTCCAATGTGAACCTGTAAAACTAGTAAACAGCCAGGGTATGAGCTATAAAGCTCAGTAAGTACTCACGTCTTATGTAAATATATCACATGACAATAAGAACTTAAAATATAAATCAGACATATGTAAATACATAAACTTAAAAATCACATCTTTATCTGATGGCCGTTTACTTATGTTATACCTGATAATTTACACATGGAACTGAAGCAATAATGAAATGAACTTATCTCATCAATTTCACACTAAACCTCACATCCACGGAGTTCTGGCATCTCTTATACACCAATCTAGAAGCATTCATCCACGTACATACATACTCTTTTTCCGCACTGTAGCTATACTTTATATACTAGCAACATCAAATTTTCTTCTAACCAGAACTAACTTATTATCTACCAAACTACCCAAACCCGTGGCTAAAGCCATCCCAAACCCGTGGTGGTTTAGTCAGCTTAAATTATGGCTGGTTACTTCATATGAACTACGTGGACTAAAAACATAAGCATTAACTAACTATGAGCTCTAAAAATTTTACTAAAACAATGAGCTGAAGCCTCAGATCTCCATATAATATAAAATATTGACACTTGATTCCATCCATTGGAATCCTACAACTGATTCTAAGTATGGTAAACCCCCAAAACTCAACCCTTACATTGATATCACCAACCGAGCATGCAGTTCAATATACAATTTATACAAAGTACATACTCATAGTATACTACAAAACTACTCGTCAAATAGAACTGGATATCACTGAACTTCCATATCAAAGAAAATATCTTAAAAAGGCGTTTCACCAACTGAGCATGCAGTATAATATACAATTTATACAAAGTACATACTCATAGTATACTACGAAACCACTCATCAAATAGAACTGGATATCACTGAACTTCCATATCAAATAAAATATCTTAAAAAGGCCAATCATTCTGAAAGTTCTTTTCTTTTCTGAAAACAAATCTCTTCATTTGAAACTTTTCTAGAAATCCTTTTGTCTGTAAAACTTTGAGAATCTCTTAAAAACTATTTCTCTTGAAAAATCATTTATAAACCTTCATTTTCTGTAAACCTGTCTCTGAAATCCATTTCTGAAAAATCTGTTTTCTGAAAAATCTGTATCTTAAAGATCTGTTCTGAAAACTAACTTTGAAACTGATCTCAGAAAATTGTTTTTGAAAAACTGGTCTATGTCTTTGAAAACCTGACGTTTGGGGGCTTTACGTATCGTCGTGCCCTCATACGCCTAACTAGAGCCAGGAGTGCAAATCACTGACTTTGAGGCATTACGTATCATTGTCCCCCAAAGCATGCCACTCTTGTCCATGAAACTAGTGGTCTTGGGGCGTTACGTATCACAGTCCCCCTAACTACTGAACTAGAACTGGGGGTACGAATCTATGCTACCTTCCAAGCTCTGAATCTAGGATCTAGGGGCATCTGTTATCACTAGTCCTGAACTAGGATCTGAGGGCGTTACGAATGGCCGCCCCCCAGTCATTTATATGTGCATATGTGCTGTCTGTCAACTCCTTATCTGAATCAAGTTACATACTGAGGTGGGTTTTTCCCCCATGTCTAGAAAACATAAAACTCAAGTTTTAAAAACATTTCCTTTCTAAATCATCATTATCTGAAAAGTAACTGTAATAAAATTATCCTAATGCCCTATATGCTCAAAAGTAAGTCTGATGTCAAAACCGTAAATAAAATCATTTTTGAAAAAGAGGTCCACTCACTATAACTAGGATCCAGGGGCGTTACGCTTCGTCGTCCCCCTAGTCCAGGGTCTGTATCTGTCAATGAACAATGTGTCTCCTTCTGGGTATGCAAAATGCATATGTATCATTATAACAACCATATGATCATGTAAGTCATGAAATGAAATGCAATGCAATGCAATGTCATTACCCATACCCACAATAGCAAAGTCGACCACACCTAATTACTAGCTGGTGACATCTCACTCATCCAATACATAAAAATGGACTCGCACCCTATTTCAACAAACTCAACCAAATGAAAAATGCTCGCACGTGTCGTTAAACATAAACACATTTCATACACTGATTCCACACTCTGACCAAAACTAAAATGAGGTCTGGAAACTTAGTTAAAACTCTTTACAAAACTCTTACATCACTCGTACTGAAAACGTGTTCTACTAGAAGACATGCTTAATTATAAAAATGTAATGACAGCTTGTGCTAAACTTTTCATGATGATACTAGCTTGCTATCTAGAAGCCCGACACTATAATACTTTCAGACAATCTGTATTTATATGTGCTCTTTACGAATCTCACTGTCTGTACCTCTCGAAACTCTCATATCATGGTTTCTAAAACTCCATAACTACTGCAACTTATTTCTTATGAGCCTTCAATCTATATACATATCTAAACACATAATCAATCACTGTACCTTGTATACTCTGATGAGTTCATAGTGAGATACTTACCTGGTGTCCATGCTATCCTTTCTCTTTCCTCATCTGTAACACAAAATATGGAATGTGAGGGTCGTTAATCATGGAAAACTTACTAATAGCATAAACTCCTAAACTATCCGGGAAAATCCAAATTAAATTCGTTTTCAGTTTCATTACTCATAATACATTCAATACTTATATTACACCATTAAACAATGTTCTAAGTCAATTCAGTAGCTCAAATATGCAATTTATGCCTTTCCGAAAAGTTCCTGAAAACAATGCGGAATGAACCTAAGCCCTCGGAAACTCTATAGAACTTACTCAAATACTATTGTTTCATCATCAAATATTAAGTCATATCCTTAATTACGTTCATCAAATCACAGATACATGTGAAACTCCACATTACCGAAAACTCGCTTTACTTATCGGATCGATAATATTCACTCTAATTTCCCTCGGATTCTACCCTATACATATATTCAATATACTTATGCTCAAACAATTCAATTTATATCATTACACTACTCTACGAAGCCGCTAGAAACATTCAAATATTTAGCGAAAAACTTGAAATTAGCCACTTTTTACCGAGAGCTCTTACCAAGTTTTCGAGGCCATATACGGACTCCAAACGATCCCATGAACGTGGTGGAATTGAAAAAATTCCGATCGGAGCTACTGTTCATTCGATGTTACTATTTACCACCATTTCTTCTTCTTGTTTTACGTGCAACCGAGCACGGATCAGAAAAATCGTCACTGCCATCTTGTAGTACTCTTTGAGGGCTTCGATTTGGCGGGTGACTCGGGTCGTGAAACGAAGCGAGGACTCAGGATTGAAACACCCATGTGCATAAATTTCTCTCTCTCCAGCGGTGGTTTCCTGTGTTTTTGGCGTCGCCGCCGGCCACCGTTTAACTCAGGGTGGTCGGACGCTCCTCTAGTGTCATCGCGATGGCCGGACGGCCGCCGACGTGGTTTGGCAGAAGGTTTCTCAGTTTTGGAGATGATGGGACATTTTGGGGAGAGGAAAGAAGGTTGGTATTTCTGTAATTTCTGAAAACTATGAGGTATATATAGAAATGTTTCGGAAAATTATGTTTTAACCCCCGAAAATTACAATCAGGCCCCAATCATGGGGTTCTCACCAACAATTACATTTTCGAAGCCCTTCTGCTATAAATTGTGAAACTTGTTCAACACAAAAGTTGTTCGTCTCGGAAAAATGAGTCTAATAAATCAGAAGTCAGCTCAATCGGAGTTTGTTTACTATCTTTATAACTGAAACAATAAACATATACGTGTTAATAATACAATCAGAAATTATGTGACCGGTTCTCGAAATCACGCGTTTTCCAATAGATCAAATATCTATTATAAAATATTCCAAGCTATATTGCAACACTTAAAACACTTTTTCTCCGATATAGTCTGATTTGAGACCCGATCTGCAATACAAAATCCTTTTGGAAGAGTTTCCAAATTTCTTGATGTTATATAATATGACCTTTAACCCATGATTGTAAACTTTAAACATGTCTCTAGGCTGTAAACATGGTCTAAAAACTATAAATATGAATTGTAGCTAAACAGTAAATTGAAAATCGTAAACTAAAAACAGACACTTTATACAGCTGTTATGAAAATAATACCAGTATCGAAACCTTGGGCATGAAACCTACTCAGCTGGATCTGGTACCGCGTAAGTAGGGGATTGTGAACATTAACATGAACATGAATAAGCCTAAGGGGATTTCCAAAACCCATTAGGAGAGCTAAAGCTGGGCATCGATTAGTTGTAATTACAGTGGGACCTACTTAGCAGGAACCTAATACCGCATAAGCAGGAAAACATGAACATGAACATGAATGTTAGTATACTCGAGTAGCTATACATGAAAGGAAGAAACTCTACTGGTGTTTTAAAAAATTGTAAAATATTTATACAACGATCATGATTCAGATGTCTCATTTTGCATCGTCATATGTATCGAGATTCGGTCGTTGCTCCTGCATACGCTTTTATACTAAAAGTAATGAAGCATAAATTGTTAATCATGGGACGTAATTGTCAAATTTGAAAAATGACTGAAACCGTGATATGTAAATTGTAAACCATGAAATATAAATTGAAAATCGTGAAACGTGACATGTAAACCATGACCATAACTATAAATCATGAAACTGTAACTAAAAAACGTAAACTATAAACATGTTCTGTAAATGAAATTCATGAGAGTAAGCTGAAACTGTAAACTTTGAAACATGACTATTGAACTTAAATTTATGAACTATAACTTTAAATCATTAACTGAAAACGTGTAAATCATGGACTAAAAACTACAAATAATAAAATTTAAATATAAATAACAAACTAAGAAACATTAGCTCTAAACATGATCTGTGACCAAAAATTCATAAGCCGTAACTGAAAACATGAACTGTAAATCATGGATTGAAAATTGTAAAACATGAACTACAAACCGTGAAACATGGTTGAGACTGTAAAACATGAACTGTAACTACATACCATTGAGTGTAAGCTATGAAACACTGACTATAAATATTGATCATAAATTGTAACATTGAACTGAAAAATTGGAAACAGAATCTGTAACATATATTTTAGAACATGACACGTATCATTAAAACATGACAGTTAAATCATGAAGTGCAGGCTGTAAATTATGACACATGAACTGTAAATCATGGATCATGAAATGCGAATCATGAATAATGAAATATATACAAAACAAATCATTCTAAAACATGCTCAAACAGATCAAATACAGACATATGCACTGGCTTCTGCATACAACACTCATATAGGACTCATTACCTATTTTAGAATATCAATGAGATGGATGTCGTTCGAGTGGATTCTATAGTCGGCATTGCTATCACAACACCAACTCATCAACCAAACACTTCACACACATTGAAACATAAATTGTAAATCATGGATTATAGGCTGTAAATCGTGATACATGAATCATAATTCATAGATCACATTGGAATAGTATCATGTAACATAAACTTATAAATTAAAACCATGTAACACATCAAACGCGTAAGTATAACTTGGAAATATATAGCAACTGTCATGATTTCTTGAGAAATATCATGTACCTCGGATTATTAACATGAAAGCATAGCAACTCGAAGACATGCTTATGCAAAGTCAAAATTCGACATCCATGTAACCATAAGTTTAATTTGTAAGAAAAATTATTGTTGTACAACATAAAAATTATAAGATTCTCTCACAAAACAGACATAATGTCTAATTACTCGCGTGGTCGACTAGAACGGGATGGATTCCCCTACATATAATCTATAAAACATGATTTCAAGTACGATTAATATACTTGAACGTTTACGATACATGTACATGAATGATGCAAGCGTCCATGTTAAAGGGAAGTTCAAGTTGTTATCTGACATGCTGAGCAGTGTTCTAAAATGCGTCGCCTATGCGCGCCTAGGAGGTTCATTTTCGCTCGTCGCAGCCTAGCCTCTGCGATTACCACTGAATCATTGGAGGTAGTCGTGCAAATTGGTCGTCGGCATGAAATCGGGCCACTCCAAAATGTCATCGTTTTGGGGGTTATAATAACCCCAAAACGACGACGTTTTGGGGGATATGTTAGTTTTTTTAAAAAAATTCACGCGTAAGGGTTGGTTTTTTGCTCATTTTCAGTATTCTTCTTCTCTGATCACTGCTCAGTCACGTCTTCTTCTTCTTCTTCTTCAGTCTTCACCGTCATTTTTTTCACTCTCTCTCTCTCTCTCCAGAGTCCAGCGTGCCCTCCTTTCTCTCTGCCTCTGGTTCATTTACGCCTCTGCTTTCTCTCTTCTCTACACCGACGCATCTTCTGCTTTCATAATGTAAACATTTAATTTTTTATCCAACTTTAGTAAATTGGTTCATGGCAAACAAGTGATTTTTCATATTTATTTTGTTATTTGATAAAATCTTTTTACCCTAAATAGTAAATATAATAAGTATTTAATTTATTTTCGTTTTGACTTTTGAGGGTTTTTTTAAAGTTAATAACTAATTACTTAATTGACAAATTTTTATTTTGGACTACTAACAGATTCAATTGAAAATTTGAATTATTTTGCATATTATATAATATAAGATTTAGATTTAGTATATTTCATATTTTCATTACTAATTAAATTAATTGATTCATTCTTAGACTCTTAGTAGGACATGGATTCTTCTTCTGTAGCTTCTAATTAGGAGTGTAGTCTGATTCTTAAATGGAACTCAAATGATATTGGATAGGAGTATGGGCTTTAGTGGATCCAAATAACTTGGATAAAGTCTATTGCAAGTTATGTTCAAAAAAAATTTCCGGAGGAGTTTACATAATGAAAGAACATATTGGGTATATATCGGGGAATGTTGCAAAATATCCAAAGTCCAGTAAAGATGATCAAGAGAAGTGTAGACAAGCCATTTTGGAGGCAAGGAATAAAAAGAAAAGAAAAGAGAAGCATGCTAGTGAGATAAGGCAAGAAGTTAATTTTGGGGGCGATGAAGAAGAAGACGAAATTCGTGAAATAGAAGAAGAGTTAGATTCAAGACCCCCTCTGCATCGTGACCCTTTAGATAGGTGGACAGTGGTAGCCCCTCAAGATTCTTCAGCTAGTGATGGTAAAACAATACGGTAACAAAATATTAATGAAGCATTTTTTAAAGAAAAAACACATAATCTGAAGCGATTTATTGCTAAGTGGGTTTATGAATCTGGTATTTCGTTCAATGGCATTGACAATGATAGCTGGATAGCGATGATGGAAGCAGTTGGTTAATTTGGACCATGTTTCAGAGGTCCTAGCCAATATGAATTTTATCTACAACAACATGAGATTGAGTGGAAGGAGAACGAGTGTTCTATCATGACAGATGCTTTGAGTGATAGGAAAAGGAGAAGTATAATGAATTTTTGTGTTAATTGTATAATAGGTACCACTTTCCTTTCTTCCAAGGAAAGTTCTGATGTGGCGCATACTGCTGAGCACATTTATTAGTATGTTATGACGAGTATTGAACAAGTGGGGGCGGAAAATATGGTTCAAGTTGTAACAGACAATGCCTCAAACAATATGGCTGCGCTAAAGTTGTTAAAGGCTAAGATGCCAAATATGTTTTGGATTTCATGTGCTACTCACACCATAAACCTCATACTTGAAAGTATTAGGAAATTACCGAGGTATAAAAAACCATTGATAGTGTCAGGGCTTTCACCATTTTGTGTATGCCCATCACAAGACTTTGTCCATGATGAGATCGTTTACAAAACATAGGGACATAGTCAGACCAGGAGTAACTAGGTTTGCCTCAGCTTTCTTAACCTTACAAAATTTGATAGAGAAAAAAAAGAAAGTTTGCGAACCATGTTTGCTAGCACAAAATGGGATGAGTGCATATGGTCGAAGCAAGCTGAAGGGAAAGCTGCATTTGCCACGGTGATGAGTGTCTCTTCTTGGAATAGAGGGACCCAATGTTTGAAGATGTTTGTACCTTTGGTGACGGTACTTTGATAAGTTTATAGGGATAGAAAGCCATATATGGGCTTTGTATATGGAGAGCTAAAGAATGCAAAAGAAGAGAAAAATGATGCATTAAACAATATTGAGAGTAATTATCGGCCAATCTTGGTGATTATTGATAGTAAAATTGAAGGGCAGCTTCATACTCCATCGCATTGTGTTGCTTTTCTATTAAATCCTTACTACTACTATAAAGATACAAGCATTGAATACGATATGAATATAATGGATGGGGTATTTACGGTTGTGGAGGCTTTCTTCCCCAATGAAATTAACATGCAAACCAAGGTGATAAATGAGGAGTTGGCTTCGTATAAGACAATAGATGAATACAAAGAACTTGGATTGATACTCCATTGAATTGATATTTTTCAATCGATACCCAAAGCATGTTGGGTATCGATTGATTTTTTAATCCAGTTAAGAACAAAGTATTCATTTGAATTATCTTACAAAATATATAAGATTTATTATATTCCATTCAAACTATTTATGTTAATTTGTAGTTTCATGGTGGCGTAAATATGGGCATCATGCACCTAACTTGCTAAAAATGACAAAAATGGTACTTTCATTAACTACTAGTTCATCCAGGTGCGAAAGAAATTGGAGCACTTTTGAAGGGGTAAATATTTAACATTAGTTAAATATTTGATTATTTTATTTTATAATTATTAATATTAATTGATTTATTTAAATTATTTATATAGATTCACACGAACAAAATGAATAGACTAGATGTGAATCGATTAAACAATCTTGTCTTTGTTTCCTTTAATGCCAAGTTGAAGAACAAGCACAAAAAGGAGAAGGATTTGAAATTGGATTTATTACAAGCAAAAGATGCTATTAATGCACAATGATGGATTATTGAGGGTGGTGAATCTGGTGATGATGAAGAAGTAGAGCCCGGTTCAGGGCATACTTGGAGGATGGTTGGAGAAGCATTTGGGGCAGATGAAATTTTACAACCTCAAAAAAGTGCTAGAAATACTGAATACAGAGAACTTCATGAATAAGATTTTGATTCTGATGAAAAACCTAAGGATGATGAGTTTGAAGTAGATGAAGAAGAATTAGATATTTAGTTATATTTAACTTTGTTAAAAGATGATGAACATGAACTTGGTTGAAGGATGTTTTATATGATTGATTGAGTTTGATTTTATGTTTTATTATATTTTGATTGAATTTATATGATTTGGATTATTTATAAATTATGATGTTAGAAAATATTAGGTTTTAACTGTTTTCTAACTAATTTCCTAGGCCCCGCCTAGGTTCCCTAGGCGCTAGGTCGCCGCCCGACTAATGCCAAGTACGTTTTAGAACAATGATGCTGATACGTGACATACAACAAACTAAAAATGGGTCCTAAAATTGGCACTGTGGCATCATGATGCCAACTGAAAATTTCACATGCGATGTGCACAAGGAAAAAATGGAGACAGAGAGTTACGTTTTATATCACGTTGTGACGTAAGCACGACCCCAAGTCTAATCCTAAATTCATCACACTTCATCATCATCATAAATCAACATGGAATTTACCAAAGTCATCACCGCTTCCTTTTTTCCTACAAACACTCACAACAACATCATTCAAACTAATATCTCTAGATCTATGGCAATATCAAGTCCAAACCTAGGTTTCTATTAAAACTTATTTCATGCATAAATATATTTAACATAAAAGTTATTTAACATAAAAGTTGTAGTCCTCGTGTATGAGATTTCCAATGGTACCGAAATCTCTGAAAAAAGATATCTATAGCCTAAGATATGGTCAACAATTTGAGAATTGTTCATGAAAATGCATAAATTAAAAAGGGTACCGAAATTCAGAAAATTTATTTCAAACTTCCGGAGAGGGTTACACGGACATCAACCCATCAATACATGATTATATGCAATATAACATGTCGTGCATTAGAAAAGCGACCTTGATAGACACGTCATGATAATTGGGGTGTTACAGATAATCCCTTCAAACTTTAGGAGAATCATTCCATACAAGTACAAGTACATAAAAATCATAAACAGGCACCATATGATCCAATTAACATCATATACAAAAGAGATGCATTTGGAAAACTACTTCTGCCAATAAAGGTATTAGGAAAAGTGTATGTACCATCTGAAACTTCATACACTTGACCCTAGTCAACCTCGATGAGGAACCACACCTCTTTAAAATATTTATTGGTTACATGGTTATCATCAACAAGATTAGTACTAACGGACCATGTAAAAAAATAGTACCTGTCTTTTGATCTCTTTTTGGTAGCTTTTAATAGATAAAGCTGATTCGATTCTCGTAGATGTGGTTTGACAGACCGACCCCAGACCATATTACATACAAACCTGACAAAAATCGCTACTCATTCAAATGCAACTGACGCAATGCAACATTTAACTCAAGCATCATTTTTTCACAAAGTAAAGCTGTATCGAAATTCCCAAACCCTTATGAAAAAAGTAGAACAAATTACAACCCGACCATATTTTAGCCCATTAGAGCTATTAGAATGCCTTGGAACATCCATCGACACGGTATATGAAATCCTATAAGTATGTCTAATATATTGTTCATCAATGTTATGAAGTATGGATAGTCTTCTATCTATATATAATTCTATAATCAGGAACAAGACTATCGGGGTGCACTACCAACACCTCCTCTTTCTTCGTCTTATAGAGTCGGGGTTGTATTATAATAACCTTCTAATACCTCTTGTTGATGGCTGATTTTCATTCCAGGGGAAAATTCGGAAACTCACTCCTCAAACAATCATCCCCCAACTGTGAATTTGTTTGGTTTGTTGGGAACCAAAAGAAAACTTAGCGGAAAAAAGTAAACACACAGACAATCAGAGGATATAATGTGGATCAGCGGAATGGATCCAACCTATGTCCATGGGCAGAAGGAAAACGAAAGGTTTTATAACGTGGTCGGTTTTGGCCGACTTCTTTTTACTTGTGGTCGGGTTATGTCGAGCTTTGTGTTTTCTCACTGTTTCTTACAAGTAGTGCATGCAAAAAAAAAAAATCGCTAACCCTTACAAAAATGTTCTCAACCTCTTTATATACTAAGGAAAATTACATTGTTCCACCGTCTTCATGAAGTTAGCCACGTGAGCCTATCTCTGCCGAAAGTTAAACCTGCCATTGCCGAAAGTGAAACCTACCATTTGACACTTCATTAAATCACTATATTTTGGGTACTGCCACACTTAACAATTATGATTGTTAGACATTGTGTCCCATAGCGTCACTGTTTGTAAATGATATTGTATTATTGTACAAAATTAACTATGTAATAATGAAATTGCCTTTTGCCATTTTGTAAATATTATTTACTTTGATATATAAATGGCGAAAGTCCATATGATTAGTACTGGATTGAGATGATATGAGACAGTATCAATCCATAAAGGTTTAATCATTAAATATCCCTAGCCGTAGTATTATCGAGACTGGACATCGATAATGCGGAATAGACTAGTATTGCGCTTGTGCACGTTGTGAGGGCACAACGGCATAGTTCTCATATATTTAAGTATTGGATACTTATGCAAGTGCGATAGGAGGTTGTGTTTTACCGATGGTACGGAAAACAGCTTCGCTCTGGATAGACCCCGCGGAATCCCATTGGTAGTATGTCTAGGTGTCTATGGGAGGCCGCATCAGGGTAGGAGTATATGGTCTTAACCTGAGACTTACATCGCTAGTACTTGCGACAATCGGTAAACTTTGGTTTTGGTGGTTAGGGACCTTAACCGGTTCTGTGTACACCTCTTCTGGGTTTATCGAGAATCGTAGTGTACTGGATGTGATGTCAAGATGGAAGTATCGCTTCAGACATATGGAGGTGATGATCACGCAGGACACAGAACTAGTACTCTATAAAAGGTTGCAACCGTCGGGACAATATGACTAGGTCAGGATTGTCCGATTTAAAGAGACTAGTTGCTTGATGTCCGATATATGTTTCATACGGGGCAGACACATCTCCAGCCCCAGGCCTAGCATGTGATCATCCGATACTGGATCGATGTACGCAATACTACGGTATACTACGCTTGATATAGATCTTATATTCCTATAAGAATATTTCTGGAGAATTGGGTAGGCATGGCGCTTTGCTAGAAGCCAACCTTGTCTTGTGAATCGGTAAGAACGTAGTACGAGGTACGTGCGTGTTCGGATTATCCGACGACCGTATTTACTGCCAACATATCCGGAGATCTCTTGGGTCGCTTCCTGAAGATTCACCTATGATATTTGATTCGAACTTAATTAATCTTGGATTAATTGCGGAGAAACTTTATCTCGGATAAAGTGCCTTATTTAGAGAGAGAGAACGATTAATTTGGAATTAATCAGTAAAATTATTATATTCGATATAATAATTGAAATTTGATTTCGACGCGAAATTAAAATTAGATTTTAATTCGGGCATACGAGTTAATTTAGAATTAATTCGTTAGCGACGTAAATAATAATTTCGCTAGGCGCGATTATTTATTTAAATTCGATTTAATTAACGTCGCGACGCAAGTTCGGTATTTCGGAAATATCGAACCCGAACGCGTGAGTGCACGTGGGCCCGCTTTCATTTGGAAACGTGTGGGGCCCACATGACACATGTCATTATATGTATTATTTTATTGATAATGCATTGCATGGTGATAGTGTATAATACACTCAATTGTTATGCATGGAATTTGAGTGTTTGACACTCTAAGCCTTTGCATGGTTTGTGTCATAGATTTATTATTATTTAATAAATATTATGGCATATATATAAATTGATTTTTGGTATCAAAAATCAACAAGAAAAATCTCTCTTCTCTCTCTCACATTGCCGAAAACTGCATGCAGTTTTTTGGTCTTCATCTTCTTCATTTTGGTTGCCAAAAAGCTTGAAGATAGTGTGGTTGTTTGGAACATCTTCTCACATGCAAGGCTAGCACCTTCAAGGGATCAAAAGAGGTGATAGGGAAACTATCATAGAGCAAGGAATTCACAAAGCTTGGAGCTTTCCACCTTCTTCTCCTCTTGGCCGAATCAATCAACACTTGGAGCTTCCATTTTGGTTTGATTTTCTTCATCAACAAAGCATTGTAAGTATGATTCCGCCATACTTCAAAGTTAAATATATATTCATTTATTGTATTTCAAATGCTTAATCTTTCCTTGGGACATATTATAGAAACCAACAATGATGTCAGCCTGTATCCAATCGTTTACTCGGTGGCGTGAATCAAAGGAGAATCATCAAGTTTCCCATGCCATATCTGAACTTTATGGAGAAGACCAATTCTCATGCCATATCTGACCAGAAGTATCCCGAACTCATTAATTTCATCGGGCAACCGGGGTAAATCTTATCACGTTCTGCCAAACATTATTAGCCGGGTCAGACCCAAGGTTCTCGATTTATAGTCCTCGTATTGTCTTACTCATCGGGCTACAATGTTCTGAATACGAAATTTCCTTCCTGCCCCTCCCGAGCTCTTGGCCATTCTTAGGCCCAAAAAATCACCATCAACATCTGTCCCCTAGTTCTCTGTTTCAACGAGTTAGTGAGTTGGTGCCGGGAACTATAATGACGATGAGGATGCTAGTTAATCTTGCGTTATTTTTCTCAACTACATAAACTTATTCGATAACTGATATGGTCGGCCCTGTTATTGTCATATGTTTTGGTCGGAAAAATCTTAGAACCGACCCAAACGACACTGATGGCCTGTTGCAAATACCCTTGCTGCCCCTTCTGAATACTGCTCATTGGGAACCTCAAATCATCATTATTGCCCTTAATTCCCATCAAATCTCATTAGGGTCTTCCCTAGTTTCACTCATGTTGTGCCCATTGTCATCCATCCGTGACATTCCTGCCAAAAGGAAGATAACCGACTTGCCTCGAGGTAGATATTGAATCTACCTCAGTAACTCCTCTGGAGATTATATTCCCTGCTACACCCCCAGAAACAACATACCTCAGCTCAGGGCCAGCAAGTTTAGAAGACCATGACATTACTCTGACCCCGTCTGAGGAGGAGAATGATATTTATCACCATCGGATCCCTCGACTGGATCATGAACGGGTCCCCTTGGACATGGACCGCCCTTTAGTAGTCACCAAGGGAGATTTAAGTATTCTTCGGCATTGGTATGCCATCCTAGCCGACATCTAATTAGGGGTCCCAGCCCCTCTAGAATATGCAAGTCGCCCTGAGGCCGGCTTGGGGCACTAGTTCCAGCGTTAATTTGCTAAGATGCTTGCCTTCATGGATATTATCGCTTGCCAGCTAAACCTAAACAACTGGCGAATCTTGGCCGGTCTTCACGTGATCTGGAATCGAGCAGGCTTGAGAGAGCCAACCTTTGAAGAGGTTAAACGTATGTATAGACTAAAGGCTAACCCGAGGACTCACCATGTTTGGTTCTACATTTCTTCATACTCGGAAACTTCTCCACTCATCATCGACCTTCCCTCTACCAATAAAAATTTTAAAGACACCTGGTTCTGGGTTTTGGGCAACTAGGGGCAGGTCTGTTCATCTTATTTTGAGGCTGTCTTCGTTCTCGATGTCTTCATGGATGGAGGTGAGAACATGTCCCCTAGTCCTTTCCTTTACTAATCTGATAAAGGAAAAACTAACTCTCTGAACCTTTTCAACCTGCTGGGCAGAACCCCCCCAAAGTTAGCCATCAGGTCCGGGTCAAAATCAAGAAGGCCAGATTTTTTGCTGGCCATTATAAAAATATTGTCAATGACTCTGCCTTTACCGATTCAGGCCTTATCCTGAACACACCTCCCCGTGGTCCAAGATGACCTGGTAGATACGACTTGACTTGATAGCAATTCCAACCCTCTTTGTTGTTCTCCATTTTGCAAAAATGTCAAGTTCAAATGGTGTAAAGGGGAGGCTCAAAGATTTGTTGTAATCGGGTGGTTAGGGAACGTCTGGCGGCTCCCGAGGGCGTATCACCACCCCGATTCCACCCGAGGCCAAGAGGAAAGCCAAAACGACCACTCCTTCTACTGCGACCCTCCACGCCATTCTCAGTCTTACAGCTCCCAGCCCCTGGTCCAAACAACCTAAGCTCCTCCTTAATTGTCAAAGAAACGCTGTTATCTGATCGGAGGTGATGAACCAGTTGAGGTTGAAGGACCCCCTCGCTAAGAAAACCGCTGCCAAAAGGGAAAGAAAGTAGTTGAGGACCCTACCGAGATGGGGAAGGGCGGCGTAGTGCTCGGGGTGAATGACTTCGGCGATAAAGTCAATGATGCAGTGGCCCATCTCGTACCCGCTATAAATTTGATGGCCGATATCGTACTTCCTGAACGGATTCCTACCTATGAGGATATTTCCCTCAATGAGCTGATATTGAGGTTCAGCCTTTTTGTCAGCGAGGTAATTACCTGTCTTACCCTTGTGATTCTCATCTGACTTAGCAGGTTTAACCTTTGTTTTCAACTCTGCAGATCGACTATATGCTAGCCAGGAATGAAGATTTGCTGATCAGCCTCTTGTCCGATGGAGGCCAAACAATCTTTCTTATAACGGTTTGTAATTAATACATTTTTTTTATTTATGTCAATTGTATGCTTGTTTTCCTTTGCAATACTTAGCAAGTGGCCATGGGGGAAATTCTCCAGCCCCACGCCAATAAATATCTGGTCTTTGTGGGACACAACCCGACTTCGAGCTGACAATAACACTTAACCACGGGGAATACTACCTCATCAGGCCAACCAAAATATGGCCATGGGGAAGTTGTTCTGAACCCATTCCAAAGATAATGAATACTCGAGAATACTTGACCACGAGGGAGTACTACCTCCTCGGGCGAACCAAAAAATGGCCATGAGGGAGATGTTCTGACCTTATGCCAAAACAGAAATCAAGACTCGGTGGGACGTAACCCGACCCCGATCTGGTAAGAATACTTGACCATGAGGTTTACCACTTTGCCTATGATGTTCGGTGACCACGACATTGTTGGGCTCGCAGCATGTAGAGAGTACGGATTAGCCCGAGGGGGAAAAAACCGGAGAATAAAGGAGTCACCACCCAGTGTGAACTGGGAAAGATTTAAGGTCGCACTCACCCCTCGCAAGGGAAGACCTCAAACCGTTAGGTTCAGAATGGTCCCTTACTTATGCCAGTATAATGGACGGGTTCACACAATGGTATAGCCATGTCTTATGCAGTTCATGCAAGGTAATTCAAATAAACACAAATTTGCACACCCACAAACATTAATAGAAATAATAAAAGCATATTAAATTTAGAAATACGAGGTGCAATAACAAAAATTATAATAAACAATTCAAAAGCAAAAAAACGTCAAGAAATAAATAG
The DNA here is from genome assembly GCA_019454045.1 of Zanthoxylum bungeanum. Taxonomy (NCBI): domain Eukaryota; kingdom Viridiplantae; phylum Streptophyta; class Magnoliopsida; order Sapindales; family Rutaceae; genus Zanthoxylum; species Zanthoxylum bungeanum. Next base: position 40,787 of record SKCR01032270.1, read on the forward strand.
CAGACAAAAAATGAGGGGATTAATCACGCATGTATGAGTATTTCCCAAGTGGCACGTGGAGTTGTATCCAAAGTACAGACCGTACTACCGTCCATTCGGATTCGGCTATGAAATTTACGTTTGGGTTTCCATCTGATATACTGCAAGGGATAATAATATACGTAATCATAAATGCAATGTAAATGGACATAAAAAATATAACCATGCATATGCGTATAATTATCAACACGAAAAACATGAACAAAATAAAGGGGAAATAATAAAATAATAATACAAGCGAATAAATAGATAAAAAAAAAAGATAACTCTAAATAGATAAAAAAAAATTAAATAACAAAATGCCGAAGAAAGAAAAGAATGTGACCAGAAATTTGTCCATCTTTGATGTAGGACTTCGCATACCCGGCTGGATGTATTTCACGTCCAGTCAGGCATGCATCGCCTAGAACTATGAAAATAAATGTGATAAAGGTTCCCTCAGGTGTTACATTTTAAGTTGCTTTCTCAGAAGTTCGTTAGGCCGTCACTGGAAGGATTGCTGGTTCGCTGTATCTGGTTGCTGGTTCGCTGTTTCTCTTTGCTATTTTGCTATTTTCTTGTTGCTTATTTACTTTTTTTTTGGTTGATGTTTCACTGTTTTCTTGTTGTTATTTTCTGGTTGCTATTTTCGGTGATTTTAACTGCTGTTTTTTCGATGGTTGGCTTGTTGTTTCACGGTTTTAGTTTGGTGTTTTTGTCTTGGTTTTTGTTGTTTTTGGTTCCTTTGGTTTCACGGTTTCTGGTTGTTTTGGGGGCTTTAGTTTTACGGTTTCCGGTTATTTTTTGGGGCTTTAGTTTTTCGGTTATTGGTGGCTTTGGTTTTTTGGTGGTTGCTTGTTTTTTTTTCTAGGGTTGCCGTTTAAAGAGAAGAAGAGAGAGACCTAGGGTTGTCGTTCAACCCTCCTCACTTTGATGATTTGGTCCCTTTTTTTTAATGATTTGAAGGGATCTCGAAATATGGAAACATATCTTGGAAATTTGGGTGATATATTATCAATTTATTTTAGAATAAATTCATGAATTTGGTGATGATGATATCTCAAATCTTGTTGAATTGTTAAGGATGGGATCTCAAATCTCATTAAATTGGAAAGTGTTGATGATGGGATTTGGACATGTGGATTGCATGGGGTTTTGGGCATGTGGATGGATTGCATGGGTTCATACGCCGATTGCATGGGTTGTATGAGGTTTTGGACCGAGGCTGAGGTTTGAAACAGAAACTGACTGAGCGAATATGAGGCTGGTTAGTGAGTCTGAATCTAATGAGGTACTAATTTTGGAGGTTTTCTTTCCTTCTGGCATTCGTTCTTCGCCACTTCCGCAACTTTTAAGGTAGTGCCTCCATACGAGGCTCATCATCGGGAGCATGCAAAAAAGAAATGCCTACAGTCGCCCCTACTTTGATGGGGCTTGTGGATTGTGTGACAGTGACAACCCTATCAAAGCCATGCATGCATTTTTACTTACCTGGTTCGTCGGGCTTTGCCGGACTTACCTATTGTTTCACTGTTTTTGTGAGGTGCTTCAACCTCTGGATTCATTCCTGAGCTATAATGGGTGTCAGATGCTTCAATCTCTGGGATTCATTCCCGAACTGTACTGGGTGTGAGATGCTTTGATCTCTGGGATTCATTCCCGAACTGAGTTGAGTTGATGGCAAGATGCTTCGATCCCTGGAATTCATTCCCAAACCATGTTAGGTGTGAGATGCTTTGATCTCTGGGATTCATTCCCAAAACTGTGTTGAGTTGATGGCGATGTGCTTCGACCCTTGAGATTCATTCCCGAACCATGCTGGGTGTGAGATGCTTCGATCTTTGGGATTCATTCATGAACTTTACTGGGTGTGCGATGCTTCGATCTCTGGGATTCATTCCCAAACTGAGTTTAGTTGATGTTGAGGTGCTTCGACCCCTGGGATTCATTCCTGAACCATACTGGGTGTGAGATGCTTCGATCTCTGGGATTCATTCCCGAACTGAGTTGAGTTGATGGTGAGGTGCTTCAACCCCTGGGATTCATTCTCGAACCATGTTGTGTGTGAGATGCTTCCATCTATGAGATTCTTTCCCGAACTGAGTTGAGTCGATGGCGAGGTGCTTCGACCCCTGGGATTCATTCTCGAACCATGCCGGGTGTGAGATGCTTCGATCTCTGGGATTCATTCCCGAACTGAGTTAATTTGATGGTGAAGTACTTCGACCCCTAGGATTCATTCCCGAACCATGCTGGGTGTGAGATGCTTTGATCTCTGGGATTCATTCCCGAACTATGTTGAGTGTATGGTGAGGTGATTTGACCCCTGAGATTCATTCCCGAACCACACTGGGTGTGAGATCCTTCGATCTTTGGGATTCTTTCCTGAACTATACTGGGTGTGAGATGCTTCGATCTTTGAGATTCATCCCGAACTGAGTTAAGTTGATGGCGAGATGCTTCGACCGCTGGGATTCATTCTCGAACCATGCTGGGTGTGAGATGCTTTGATCTCTGGGATTCATTCTCAAACTGAGTTGAGTTGATGGCGAGGTGCTTCGACTTCTGGGATTCATTCATGTACTATGCTGGGTGTGAGATGCTTCGATCTTTGGGATTCATTCCTGAACAAAGTTAAGTTGATGGCGAGGTGCTTCGACCCTTGGGATTCATTCTCGAACCATGTTGGGTGTGAGAAGCTTCGATCTCTATGATTCATTCTCGAATTGAGTTAAGTTGATGGCGATGTGTTTCGGCCCCTGGGATTCATTTCTGAACCATGATGGGTGTGAGATGCTTCGATCTTTTGGATTCATTCCCGAACTGAGTTAAGTTGATGGCGAGGTGCTTCCACCCTTGGGATTCATTCCCGAACCATGTTGGTTGTGAGATGCTTCGATCTCTGGGATTCATTCTCGAACTGATGGTGAAAAGCTTCGACCATTGGGATTCCTTCCCAAACCGGTATGGGTGATGGCATTTTGGTCCACCTATGAGACTTTTCGATCCACTGGGAGTTTTTTCCATGATGATGAGGTGCTTCGACCTCTGGGATTCATTCCCAAACTGTTGATAATGTGTGCCTCGACGCCAGGTTCATTCATGAACTTTCAAACTGATGGTGGTGAGGCAATTCGATCTTTGATCCATCCTGATTCTCGCGGCTCTTTGCTCGTCCTCAACACTTTTCTTTTTCTTCAAATCCTGCGAACACAAAATAAAAATTGTGTGTATGCGACATGTATGCAGGTATGTATGGATTCATTCCCTATTCCGATGGGGTTTCTTTGTCCTATTGGTTTGATGTCATCATTGGTTAGGCCTTCCTTACGCTAAAGGGTTTTCTTCACCCCTCTAGGAATCCTTTTGTCCTTCGGCGCCCTTTGCCTATAAAAAGCTTTGGTCGCCCCCTTTGCCTGCTTACAGTTTCCTTCTACCAATTCTCCTCTGGTGATTGCTCAGTTTTCTTTGGTCCCATGGCTTAAGATCCCGTTGTGTCCCTTATTCGCGGGGTGGTAGACTGGTTACCTAGCTCAGTTTTCTACTATTCGTTACCTGCACCGGGTCAAGGTGGATTACGCCTTCTTGAAAGTGCCTCATCTTTTTGGGATATTGAAATTCATATCTTCCGATTCCAAGATTTCAAAAATATATCCTCTCCCCGAGGGGTTTGCTGCCATCCTCGGATTGCATTTTTCACTTATTACCCTTCTGGGATAGTGAAAGTCATGTCTTTTGGTTCCCGAAGCTTTCCTTTGCTGTCTCGAGGATGCAGAAAAGGTATTGTCTTGTGTTTCGTCCATTGAGTTACAAGTCCTCTCACGTGTAAAACACCACCCTACAAGCCAGTTTCTTGGGAGTCCATTTGCCTTGCAGGTTCGTCCTATCTTTTGCCTAAGTTGTCCTTTCAAATTTTCAACTTAGTGGATTGCTCTATCTTGCCTGAGTCGCTTTTTCAGGTTTTTAACTCAGTGAGCTAAAAAAATTTCTTTTTTTTTTCTTTTTTTTCCAGATCTGTCCGCATTCTCGAGGCTCTTTGCTCGTCCTCATTCCCGAGGTTGTTCTACTCATCTCCATTCCTGGAGTTCTTCATCTAGATCTTCTGACCTTGGTCCAGCATCTAAGAAACAAAAGACGTGATTTATGATTACTTGACTCTAATCTTTCCCGGTTAGCTGAGATTTATACAATCTATGAACATCTTGAACATTTGTTTCAATAAAGGCATTTGCATTACTTATTAGTACATATGTAGGAAATAATAAACTGCACTGCAAGGATACCTTTGTCGCTAACTTTTCCTCACGGATTTTCACAATCAATCCAACGAGCCTTTCTCTTTTTTTTTATGCAAAGTATTGTTTCAGCCTGTCCACATTGATGGGTTCAGTGAACTCATTCCAAATCTGACAGTCTCACCGCCCCATTCCCCATCACCTTTTTGACTAGGCAAGGCCCTTCCCAATTCAGCCTGAACTTTCCTCTTGGGTCCATTATCAGTGGCTTCGGCTGCTTGAGCACTAAATCACCTTCTCTGATCTTGGTGGGGCGCACTTTCTTGTTGAATTCCCTGACCAACCTTTTCTGGTATAGCTGCATGTGGTGCAATGCCTTTATTCTTTTCTCATCCAGTAATGCTAGTTGTTCGAACCTCTGCGAGGCCTATTCCTTCTCAGGCAATTCTGTCTCTGCTAGTACCCGCATTGACTGTATTTCTATTTCCACTAGTAACACTGCTTCCATCCTTGTCTCCTCTGCCTGCACCATTATCGCCCACAGCGCTTCGAGTTCTATGGCTAAATACAATACCAAGGGTTTGCCCGGCCTTGGGGTTTCAAGATGGGCGGTTTAACCAAGTACTCTTTGATTTTGTCAAAAGCTTCTTGACATTGCCTATCCCACTCCACAGACTGGTCCTTCTGATAGGGATATGTACATGTATTTGTAATATTTTCATTAATTAATAAAATGGCAATCTTTATTATACGTGTCTTACATAACTTATATGAATCATTAAACACTGTAATAAATCCCTTGGAGTAATAAGATGATGGCTTCCACGCCTTATGAGAATCATTACTCTTAAACGTTCCTAGTCATAGTTTTGTGAATAATCTAGGCGTTAACAAAACGGAGAGACTAGCATGATGATATGATCCACCCTTAAGTGGGGTAGCCGATCTCATAGGCTACTAGCGAAGATCTGTCTGCTTGGTGTATCACATGGATGCATGAGTTCCTCATGTCCATCGAACTGACCGCCGAAAGTTTTCACATGGAGTGTTTATCCCATGTGTCTGTGAGAACTTTCATGTATCGATTGTATGACTAGTCCTTAGACTTGAGGTCTTTACAATCTTATATGTGGATCAAATAACTTTGACATTCTCCTTCCCCATTTCAAAAGATCCGGTTATTATTGTATGATTAGGTCATTTGTTGAAACACATGAAGTTTGTAAAGATACAACAGAGAATCGCCACTCTCTCGGATAATATTTTCTTATAATTGTAGTATTCCATTTCGCGGGTTGATATGTGTGATCAGTGCGTGAGACTATGGCCGCAGCGGACGAATCATGTGAGATTCTTGGGTTAGCACGATTCATGACACTATCAACATCATACATTTGACTATATGGGTAGACATTTTCCATACCCTATGTCAAATGGTAGGGATATAGTGAGGCGAGGGACCGTATCATATGTAAATCGCATACAGAATTGGTATATATCTTTCCTTCTCATTTGGGGGTCTTAGCATGTTGCTAGATGTCAACCTTGGTCATTGAAATTGAACGGCCATATGATCGGAGGATAATTTATGTTCGATTAAATTATCATGATTCATTTCATGTCCAACTTGAGGGGAACCCAAAAGGTCACACACAACAAAGTCAAAATCAATGGTTAACAGTGCACAGTAAAAATTTAACAACATCTATGATTGATGTAGGAATTGTTCATAAATGTTTCAATGTGTTTAATTATTGAACAGATCATTTATGAGGTACCATAGTGGCTTAGTATTGGTGAATGACGATATGGCACTTCGGGAATTGGAATAAATAAATAAAACGTGAATAGTAACATGAATAGTAATGTGAATAGTAAATATTTTTTAATTTGTTTATTTGTTTTGAATTCCAATTTAGCCCAAACTCTTATTAGAGTTTTATAATCTCATTAAACCTCTAAATTAAGATCCAATGGCTAAGATTAAATTAGCATTTATCCCACATCGGATTCTTAATTAATTTTGTTGTCTTTGGAGCACCTATATAAACCCAAAGAATTCTTTATAAATTTTTGAACCAAACCTTTCATATCTTGGGTTTATATAAGTGAGCAACTCTAAAGTTTAAGAGTAAGCCACTGATTTTGATGATCCTTAAGTCTAATTGACTAGAGGAACCTCAAGTTAAAAGTTTGAGGTATTTGCCTAGGCTAGCACCAATGGCAAAATACTCGTGCAATCAAGGCGTAGTCTTGTCGTTGAGTTTTGGCTTTGGTGTGTGCATCTTTAGAGGCCACACATTTGGGTGGATTTTTGGAACGTGGAAGAGCTTACTGAGTTCGAGAAAAGCTTGTAGATTGGAGGGAGGACTGGAGGAGTTTTCAGTTCAAGTAAGTCTTTTTCTTTCTTTATTTTAATTAGAGTTCTTATGATAGTTAGTATGTTTAGGTTTATGTCCTTTGCATGTTTTATGAGTTTTTATGCTTAGAATATATAGTAACATGCCTAGGCTTGTAGAATAATAAAAACAAATGGGTCTTGGGCAAAGGGATAGCGGCATCATAATTTGATTTATTAAATTTTACGTTTCGCACTCGCGGCCGCTTCCCAACACCATTCTCAGTAGCTTGAAGATGGGGTCACACACTAATGTTAGCTTGGTAATGAATCGGCTGATATACTGAATTTTCCCGAGAAAAGCTCTAACTTCCTTTTTCTGTCTTCGGTGCGGGCATCTCGGTAATTGCCCCCTTTTTTTTCTATCCACTTCTATCTTTTCTATTCCCACCGTATGCCTTAACAACTTTTCGGATGTTACACACACTTCTTGGGGTTGAGTCGAAGGTTGTACTCATTGACTCTTTGAAGGAACTTCTCTAGTGATTCTATATGTCCGGCCTCGTCTCTGATTTAACCATCATTTCATCCACGTATACCTCAATCTCCTTATGTATCAAGTCGTGGAATAATGTAGTGGCCATTCGTTGATAAGTGGCTCCCGCATTCCTAAGTCCAAGCAGCATCACCTTGCAACAATATGTTCCCCACTCAGTGACAGAGGCTGTCTTATGCTTGACTTCTTCGGCCATGAAGACCTGGTTGCATCCTAAGAATCCATCCGCGAAGGAGTACATAGCAGATAAAGCCGTGCTATCAACCAACACGTCTATATGAGGTAGTGGAAAATCATCTTTTGGCAAGCTTTGTTGAGGTCCCTATAATCCACGCACAATTTCACCTTTCCATCCTTCTTCGGTACCGGCACAATGTTAGCTAACCACTCGAGGTACTTCACCACCACTAAGAACCCCAAATCTATTTGCTTCTTGACATCTTCCCTAACCTTTTCGGCCCATTCTGGCCTCATTCTTCGGAGCTTCTGTTTTACCGGTCTCATGTTCGAATAGGTTGGTATCATGTGCTGGGCAATACCCTTGTCCACTCCTGGCATATCTTCATAGGACCAGGCGAATACTTTTGCATATTTTATCACTCTTCTCTCTTATTCTTTCCACTCATCAGTGGTAACCTCACTTGCAATTGAAATTCCATTGGAGTTTTCACATGTACCAAGATTAAATGCATTTGTCTTTGTTGAGTTAATGTCAAATATGCTCATGCCATGCATGTTATAATGCAGACTAACAGGAAAAGACTCGAACAAGTAAGCAAAATCAATGTCTTTATCATTAAAAAATGCAGGAATACAATCAAATAGGTCAGGAAAATCTTCTTTTTTCCGTCTTCTTACTTTCTTTGAGCGTCACATTCTCCAACTGCAGTAGTACTTCTTCCCATTTATCTTCCTCTTTTGTCATTGCTTGAGAAGTTTTCCCAGAAAGCTCTTCCCTACTCTGTTTCATCTTCACTGCTGCTATCCCATATCCCCAAGCAAGAAGGTTAGTGGTTGAGAGTTTGGAGGACAAAGCTTTTGGGCAACCCGGAGTTGACCATGTAGGTGGGTGGTGGAACGGAGTGGTAGTTGGGTAGAGGGTTTATGTGTGTGTTGGGTTGTTCTTTTTCTGGGTCGGGTATTATAGGGTGTCAATAAGGTTTTGGATCTCATGCCTAAGGCGGGTGCAGTTGTCAATTTCGTGGCCTTTTTGCTGAAGGAAGTGACAGTATAGATTTAGGTCGAAGTAGTGTGGCACAAGGTCTGGAAGGGGTTTGGGTTCTAAGGTTTTAGGAGTCTTCATCTTTTCAAACACCTTTGACAACCAAAATTGGAGAATCACCTATTTCTGATGTCGGCAACCTCAACAGGAGCGAGCTTGGTCCCCGAAAGCCCCGCAATGGTCTTTCTAATCTGGCTATAAAACTTTCTATTCTCAGTTTCGTCTTCTTCAATATCCATGATAGTTTCGCTTAACTGTCGAAAGTCACCAATCATGGAGGTCATCCTTCTCAGCTTGTTATAAATGGAGGGCTTGGTCCCCTTAATGATCATCTTAATCTGGTCCTTCTCTGAGGGCTGTGTCTGCATCTTCAAGAGCTGGCTTCTCCAGCGATCCACATAATCTTTAAAGGTTTCTTCAAACTTCTGTTTGGTGTTTTCTAGGTCATGGAGCGACAAGTCTATCTCCATGTTCGTGACATACTGGTTCAGAAAGGCATCCGCTAATGCCCTCCAATCATCCCTTACCTTTTTTCTCTAGGCCATGATACCATATTATGGGCGCCCCTTCCAGTGACATCCTGAATATCTTCTGCACATGACTCTTCGACAAACCTATTGAACTCATCACTGAAACATATTGTCAGAGATGGACCATTTGATCATCTTTTCCATTGAACTTGGCCAAGTCAGACATCTTAAACTGGGAGGCAACTGATCTTTGAAAGTCATTGCATCATAGTCTAACAGGTCTTCATATTTCCCTTCATCTTGCGGGTAACTAACTCTACTTGCTCTCTAAGTTTCTGTAACTCTGCTTGAGGTCCGGCTATCCTTCCCGCAGCATACTCAGCCATGTCATCATCAAAAATAGGTATTTCTTCGTTCACCCTATTCGGGGGCTCCTCACGCCTTCCATCCCCGTTGTTTTCTATTCCCACTGTGCGGGGTACTGTCAGACTAGCCACAGTGTTGGTCAAAGCTTGTAGTTGCTTGGTAATTTTGGTGATGTTGGACTCCAATTGATCCATGCGGGAATCTTCACTGCCTGACGCATGCATGTTTGCTAACCTCTTCTTGACAAGTCTTCCTTCTTCTCTAACCCAACAGATATCTATGATGGCTGTTAGGACAAGGGGGTCAGCTGATGCGTGTATGCATGCGATGCATGTGGTTATTAAAACAACATATTGTTGGACAGTTATGACCCATAACGTCACTATTTGTACAGATCATGGTGTCGTTGTACAAATTAACTATGTGACAAAGGAAATTGATCTCTTATCATTTGTGATTAGATCACCAAGATGTATAAATGATAGGAGGTCCTTATGATTAGTTCCTGGATTGAGATGATATGAGACAGTATCAGTCCACGAAGGATTAATCAGTAAATATCCCTAGTCAGATTATTAACGAGATTGGACATCGATAATGCGTAAAAGACTAGTATTACACTTGTGCACGTTGTGAGGGCATAACAACATAGTTCTCATATATTTGGGTATAGAATACTCATGGTACAGAAAACAGCTTCGCTCTGGATAGACCCCTCAGAATTCCTTTGGTTGTATGTCTATGTGTCAATGGAAGTCCGAAATCAGGGTAGGTGTATTTGGTCTTAACTTGAGACTTGCACCGCTAATACTTACGACAGTCAATGTACTTTTGTTTTAGGTCGTCCAGGGCTTTAACAGGTTCTGTGTACGCCTCTGCTGGGTATATTGAGAATCGTAGTGTATTGGGTGTGATGTCAAGACGGAAGTATCACTCCAGTCATAGTGGAGATGATGGTCACGTAGGATACGGAATTGGTTCTCTTATGTACTGCAGTCATCGGGATAATAAGACTAGGTCATGATTATCCAATTATAGAGACTGGTTACCAGAGATCCGATATGTGTTTCGTACGGGGCAGACACATTTCCAACCCCAGGCCTTGCACGTGACATCCAATACTGGATCGAGATACGTAATACTACGTATACTACGCCTGATATAGATCACATATTCGTGTCAGGATATTTCTGGAGAATTGGGTAGGCATGGCGCTTTGCTAGAAGCCAACCTTGTCTTATAAATCGGTATAAACTTAGTACGAGGTACTTACGTGTTCAGATAGTCCGACGACCGAATTTACTGCCAACATATCTGGGGATCTCATGGGTCACTTCCCGAAGATTCACCGATGACGTATGACTCGCACTTTAATTAATCTGGGATTAATTGGATGAGAGAGAAAATTAATCTGGGATTAATTACGGAGATATTTTATCTGGGATAAAATATTATTTAAAGAGAGATAACGATTAATTTTGAATTAATCAATAAAATAATATATTCGATATATTAAACGAAATTGGATTTCGACGCGGAATTGAAATTAGATTTTAATTCGGGCAAACGAGTTAATTTAGAATTAATTCGTTAGCGGTGTGAATAGTGATTTTGCTAGGCATAATTAATTAATCTCGTCGCAACGGAAAATTCGTTAATTTGGAATTAGCGAACCCGAGCCCGGGAGTGTTTGCGAGCGCATCGCATTTCAAATTCGAGTGCGGCACGCAAGTCACATCAAGCGTCAAATCGCTAGTCACATCAAGCGTCAAATCACTTGTCACTTTGAGTGATGTGATGTCTAGTCACTTTGAGTGACTTGACAACTTGTCACTTGATTGATGTGAATAGTTGATGTAGTGGTTGGCAAAACTTTATTGCCTTGAAATTTTGGAAAAGCAAAATTTTGTATATGTTTATTTGTTTTTGGAAAAAAATTTATCTAATGTCTGCTAGCATCTTGGAAATTTTGCCACAAAATTTCCTAAGCTTCTTGTAACTCTCGGCTTTGAAGAAACAAAAGAGAGAAGAAGATGGCCCTTGGCCGAATGTAGTAGGGAGAGAGAGGAAGAGAATGAGTTTGTTGTTGTGTATTTGGTTTTCCAAAAACTAATACCAAAAATTCAAATCCAAAAAGTACAAGGCAATAAAGCCTTCCAACCACCCCCATCAATCACAAGTGACTAACATCACATCACTCAAATTGACAAGACATTTATCACTTGAATGACTAATGATGTGACGCTTGATGTGACTTATGCGCCGCACTTGAATTCGAAATGCGAGTGGGCCCGCAAACACTCCCGGGATCGGGTTCGCTAATTCTGAATTAACGAATTTTCCTTTGCGACGTAATTAAATCAAATTTAATTAAATAATTATCCCTAGCAAAATTACTATTCACGTCGCTAGCGAATTAATTCTAAATTAACTCGTTCGCCCGAATTTAAAACTCTCCGACTTACGTGGTTCTTGTGTATTCGAAGATTATGGTATAGTTTCATCCTTGATGAACTATTTGTGTTCCATTAGGATTTGGTGCCTTGAATAGTATTACTCCGATTTTCATCGAGTTTTACAATCCTCCCACTTACCACTGCATATCGGTATTCCTCTTAAGAAATTCGCATGGTGAGCAACAATCTAATTGTTCTCTTGTGAGTTGTATAAGTACAATACTTATGGTATCCCTAGGATAACCTACAATAGGCACTTATCCAATTTGGGTTTTAGTTTGGTATCATCGAAACATATGCCTAGCATTCCCAAATCTTTATAGGAATGAGAAACCCAGTTTCTTTTCCATTCATATCTAATATGATATCTGTCAAACAGATTATTATGGAACCTTATTCTAAATAAGTTCTTGCACTGTTAATGCTTATCCGTTGAAGGAAATGGTAGCTCGGAGCAACTCATGATAAACCTTATCGGTTAATCTGTTCGGACACACCGTCAAACTGACGTGTTCCGGGAGGAGTCCTCATTGAAAGAATATTATACTCTTTCAAGTATATGAGAAACTTATTGCTTAAGTATTTTCCATTACGGTCTTACCGTGACGGTTTAATACTTTAGCCGATCTGTTTGTCTATTTCGTGTCGAAACTATAACAGTTTCCGATTTGTGTTCTTCAAAAGAAACACATAACCATAACGCGATGCCACATCCGTAAAAGGTCACGAAATATTCATATCCACATCTAGCCTAGGTAGACATAGGCCCACTTGCTTCACTATGAACTAGGGCTAACAGATAGGTGGCTGTTACACTTTTACCAATTAAATTTGTTTTAGGCACTTTGCCCAATAAACTAGATTCGTAGACTTTATTTGAATAGAATCAAATTAGTTCGAGTACCCACTCTTCAAAAGTGTGGATATACGAGCCTTGTTTAATTGTGTCTCAGACAACAATGCCACATTTAAGTTTCTTGACTGATCAAATCAGTTTGAGCTGTTTGTTTGTCATGTTATATGTTTGAGATATTATTTACATTCAAAATATAAATATTGTTATTCACATCTAATGTGTTTATCTCAATATCATCTTTATATAATGAAACACTTTAGTGTTCTATAATATAAAGGTTCACCCGCAGCGGGTTAAACACTGATATAGAGATGATGTTTCTAGTCAAACTAGTTACATTATAACAGTTTCCTAATTTAAGTACATACCCGAGGGTAGTTCCTAAACTTAGGTATCTACGGTCAAAACAGCGATTTTCATCCCGTTTCCAATTCGCAGATAAATCTCAACTAAAGTCAGTATCATGCTCACAGCAGATTCTGAACATCAGTATATATTTATATATCACACTAAGTATATAAAATCCAATTTTAATACTAGTAGTGAATATATTTATGACAAACATATTTTAAGTCAGAGCCTTGCTCGTCTTCAATTCCTTTATGTCTGCTTTGTCAAAACGGCGGTCACGCTTCCGCGATCTCGTTTGCCACTTTTAGGCAGACATTTTGGATATGTCATTTTATCTTCATATAAGATTATAATGATCTTGCCTTTGTTTGAGTTTCAATCAAGTCCCAAGAATCATCAATCATGCATAAAAAACAAGTGAATATACATCAAAGGAGGTGCGGAATAAACTCACATTGAACGGGTTTTGATGAAATGAAGAATACAAGCCTTCAAGCTTCTCAAACTTGCGGTAATGGAGCTCCTTGTGCTGCTGGACTGCTCGGTTTTGGTCCTTCTTGTCTCTCCAAGATTCGGCCATGGATGGACTCCATGGAAGCTCCAAGCTTCAAGCTTTTCCATGCTCACAAATTCGTTTCCCTATTACCATAATATAACCCATGTGTGTGCTAGCACTACTCTTCTTCATTTGCTTCTCAAAATTTCGGTCAAACCAGAAACATTTTGTGAAGAAATCGGCTTGAAGCCGTGAGAGGGAGAAGAGAGAAAGATGAAGGGTTTTTGGCTCCAAAAGCTTAAAACCGTAAGTCACTAAACAAGAGAGAGAAAGTGATGCTTTTATATATCATTTTATTTTTCTTTATTTACCAAGTAATATAAAATAAAAGGATATACAAAACTTTAATTAAAAAAGTCAAAAAGCAAAAAGCAAAAGCTTTCAACTTTTCACCCATCACTTCTACTTTTTACATCAAGTCACTTCACTTTAATAAAGTGACAACATATCATATCACATCACTCAAAGTGACAAGTGATTTGACAATTGATGCGACTAGCGATTTGACGCTCGATTTGACTTGCGTGCCGCACTCGAATTCGAAATGCGAATGCGCTCGCAAATAATCCCGGGCTCGGGTTCGTTAATTCCAAATTAACGAATTTTCCGTCGCGTAGTAATTAAATGATTACGCCTAGCGAAATCACTATTCACGTCGCTAACGAATTAATTCTAAATTAATTCGTTCGCCCGAATTAAAATCTAATTTTAATTCCGCGTCGAAATCCAATTTCTAATAATATATCAAATATATTATTTTATCGATTAATTCCAAATTAATCGTTCTCTCTCTTTAATTAATATTTTATCCCAGATAAAATATCTCTGCAATTAATCCCAGATTAATTTTTTCTCTCTTCTAATTAATCCTAGATTAATTAAGTGCGAGTTATACATCATCGGTGAATCTTCAGGAAGCGACCCTATGAGATCTCCGGATATGTTGGCAGTAAATACGGTCGTCGGATTATCCGAACACGTAAGTACCTCGTACTACGTTTATACCGATTTACAAGACAAGGTTGGCTTCTAGCAAAGCGCCATGCCTACCCAATTCTCCAGAAATATTCTTACAGGAATATATAGATTGTATCAAGCGTAGTATACCGTAGTATTGTGTATATCGGCCCAGTATCGGATAGTCACGTGCTAGGGCTGGGGCTGGATAAGTGTTTGCCCCGTCCGAAGCACATGTCGGATGTCTGGTAACTAGTCTCTATAATCGGATATTCATGACCTGGTCACAATATCCTGATTGGTTGCGCAACACTTAAGAGCACTAATACCATATCCTGCGTGACATCATCTCCAATATGACTGAAGTGATACTTCCGTCTTGACATCACACCCAATACACTACGACTCTCTGATAAACCCAGAAGTGGTGTACGCAGAACCGGTTAAAGCCCTGTACCACCAAGACCAAAGTCTATCGATTATCGTAAGTATTAGCGATGCAAGTCTCAGGTTAAGACTATACACACCTACCTTGATTTCGGCCTCCCATAGACACATAGTCATAATACCAATGGGATTCCGAGGGGTCTATCCAGAGCGAAGCTGTTTCCCGTACCATCGGTGAAACACGACCTCCTATCGCACTTGCATAAGTATCCAACACTTATATATATGAGAACTATGCCGTTGTGCCCTCACAACGCGCACAAGTGCAATACTAGCCTATTCCGCATTATCAATGTCCTGTCTCGATAATACTCCGGCTAGGGATATTTAATGATAAATCCTTCGGGGATTGATACTGTCTCATATCATTCTCAATCCAGGAACTAATTATATGGACCTCTCTTCTTTTATACATTTATGGTGATCTAATCACAAATGATGAGAGTGCAATTTCCTTGTCACATAGTTAATTTGTACAACAACACCGTGATCTGTACAAATAGTGACACTATAGGTCATTTTGTCCAACAATCTCCCACTTGGCACATAGCCAGTCACTCGAGTGTCTAACACCCGAACTATGTACGGTTCGCTCAAATTGCTGAGGAAAGGTTTTCGTCAGCGGATTTGCGTAATTATCTTCTGACGCGATTTATACGATCATCACATCGCCACGATGTATGATCCGAACGAATCAGATGATATAGAAGTATATATCTGGATCGTCGATGAGAGCTTTAATTCCTTAGCCTGTGCTGACGCCTAGCTCAGCTGCTAAAAGAACTATATCTAATTTAATTAGATTTATTATCGATCCAAATGGCTTCTATTGCTGCCTCAGCTGCAGCAATAATCCGCATTTGTTGTTAATTCGGCAACAGTTATCTTGCTTGGAATATTTCCAGCTCACTGTCCCAGTGTTCAAACTTTTATAGTACCGCAGTATTTACCGGTTTGGAAACTTGCAGCAGTGATCGTAGTCACTTCAAGTTCTCCATCTCCATAGTTTAAGACAACATCTTTAGTTCTCTAAGATACTAATAGATGTCCTTAACTTCAATCCAATGACTATCACTTGGATTGTCCTGATTGTGACTCCATATGCTCAAAGCGATGAGACACCATATCAAGTACATTTTAAATGTACAATTTCCAGAGTGTTAACAACTCCAAATCTATCCCTGTAGATCTTTATTCCTTGAATAAAGGTTGTTACTCCCCAGAATTCTACGGAGAATTTCTATGAAAGCCAAGCTTTCACCGATTGTTTTATGGGAATTTAATTATCAGTGCTCTCCCACCAACCTCCTTATATACACAAGAATCATTTCATTTTGAATTAAATCATACTCCATTATGATTACATCAAAACGATAATTCCTAGAACCTATGCTTGCTTCAATCCAAACATGGATCGAATAACCTGCAAACCTTGTTTGTCGGTTATACAAAATCGTCAGGATGTTGTAAGCATCCTCCAAAAGGTTTCCTTTTCAGGAAAGCGATTTTGATCTGCAACTGACACATTTCATAAATGAAATATGCAGTTATCAACAAGCATCTTCAAAATGGATTTACCATGGCAACAGGTAAAAGGTTGAATCGTTATTAACACAATGTTGATAACGATACCTTTCCGTCAAAAGCCCAGCTTTGTACGTTGGTATGTTGCCTTCCATGTATGTCTTCCTTGAAGACGTTTAATGTACCATAGGCACAATGCCTTGTGGTACAACAACTAGTATCCAAAATAGTTGTTATACATGGAATCCATTTCGGACTCATGGCACTTGCCATAATAGGGAGTCGATACCTTGTATCACTTCCTCAAAACGTAGTCGGTGGATATACCTTCATAAGATTGACATCTTTATGAGGTTAGATCAGAAACCCATAACCTAGGTTGTTTTCTGACTCTATCCGATCTACTCAGTTCTTGTGTATCCGAAGATTAATGGTACAGTTTCATCATTGATGAACTATTTGTGTTCCACTAAGGACTTCGTGCCTAGAACAGTATTACTCCAATTTTCATCGAGTATCACTATCCTCCCACTGACCACTGCATATCGGTATTCCTCTCAGGAAAAATCGTATAGTGAGCAACAATCACATTGTTCTCATGTGAGATTTACAAGTACTATACTTAAGGTTTCCCTTAAAATAACCTTTATTGGCACTTATCCAATTTGGGTCCTTAGTTTGGTATCATCCAAACATTATGCTTGGCATACCCAAATTATCAGGAATGAGAAACCTCGTTTCTTCCCTGTTCATATCCTATATGACATCTGTCAAACAGATTTATATGGAACCTTATTTTAAATAAGTTATTGCACTGTTAAAACTTATCCGTTGAAGGAAATAGTAGCTCAGAGCGACTCATGATAAACCTTATCATGTCCAACAAAATTCAGTTTTTAGTTCGAACACACCGTCTAACTGACGTGTCTCGGGAGGAGTCCTCATTTGAAAGAATACCGTACTCTTTCATGTACGTATGAAACTTACTGCTTAAGTATTTTCCATTACGGTCTTACCGTGGCGGAATAATACTATAGCCGATCTGTTTTTCTATTTCGTGTCGAAACTCTAAAGTTTCCGATTTGTGTTCTTCAAAAGAAACACATAACCATAACGTGATGCCACATCCGTTAAGGTCACGAAATATTCATGTTCACATCTAGCCTAGCTAGATATGGGCCCACTTACTTCACTATGAATAGGGCTAACAGATCGGTGGCACTTACACTATTACCTAGTGAACAGTGTTTTAGGTACTTTACCTAACAAACTAGATTCGTAGACTTTATTTGAATAGTCAAATCAGTCCTGGTATCCACTCTTCAAAAGTGTGGATATACGAGTCTTGTATAATTGTGTCCCAGACAACAATGCCACAAATAAGTCTCTATTGATCAAATCAATTTGAGCTATTTATTTGTCATTTTATATGTTTGAGATTTTATTTATATTCAAAATATAAATTCTGTTATTTACATCTAATGTATTTATCTCAGTATCATCTTTATATAATAAAACACTTAGTGTTCTATAATATAAAGGTTTTATCCGTAACGGATTAAACACTGATATAGAGATAATGTATCTAGTCAAACTAGTTACATTATAACAGTTCCTAATTTAAGTATATACCCAAAGGGTAGTTCCTAAACTTAGGTATCCACGGTCGAAACAGCGACTTTCGTCCCGTTTCCGATTCGCAGAGAAATCTCGGCTTGAAGTCAGTATCCAGCTCATAGCGGATTCTGAACATCAATACATATATTTTATGTACCACACTAAGTATTTAAAATCCAATTTCAATACTAGTAGTGAACATATATAACTTTGACAAATATTTTTAAAGTTAGAGCTTCGCCCTTTCTTTAATTCCTTCGTGTCTGCCATATCCAAATGGTAGTCACTTTGGGATATGTCAATTATCCTTTCAATATTTCAGAAACCTTAGGCCAAGCCTTGGGTTCTTTGAATATCGAAACGATGTGCACCTCGTGCTACATGCCCAATTGCAAACTTTGACTTTATCTCCTCTAGAATAGTCAATTAATTCTCCAAGAATATAAATTGCAATTTTAATACTTCTTAAATCTAAAATTAGATTTATGACAAGTATATTAAATTAAGCATTAAAGTCATCATCACATAAATCTTCCAAAGATTTTACGCTCTACTTATTTTGCTTAATTTTGGGCTTAAGGTATAATAAGTTATTTTATCAAATAAAGTAACCTATTATTTCTTCCCAATTTGAAAATTAAATCATTTAAAATATTCAATCCCAGATTATATTTTAAATATCCAACTTTTCAATTTTATCTTGATTACAATAGTCCAACTATTTAATCAACGATTAGTGGTACTATATATATTATAATGATTATAATAGTCCAACTATATAATCAAATATAATCCAAATTAATTAACCTCAATTACATTGATTACTATAATCCAATTATAAAATCAACTGTAAACTGAAATTAATTAATTCAAATATATTGATTAATATAATCCAATTACATATAATCAAGTATAATACAGTCCAACTGTTTATTAAAACAACAATTTAAATATTAGTCCAACTAACATTGAATCTAATGACGAAATAATTTAAATGAGCGCGAATGGCGAGTATTTGAACGAGTATTGCAAATTCAATTCTTACCTCCCACTATTTTTCGTCGAGCCTCTAACCCTCTGTCGAGTACTCGGGAAACCGTGTTTCCTAGTGGGCTAGGATCCCGTTAAATATCACACAATCTTGACTTTGGCCAACAAATTGTATGATAATTAACTAGGTAGATCTCGAAGATCAATTGGATCTCATCCAACTCCTAGATCCAGTAGGTGGACATCCAAGTCCCAAACATATATCTTATATATGCTATACATCGAATGTATACCCTAACCTTTTTCCTCTGAATCAACTAGGTCTTGGCTTTGGCACAACAAACCTAGTGATCCCAGTCAAGCGCGGACCCATTGACATGGAAGCTTCGTAATCAATGTTAATGGACAAGAAGTGGTCTTGACTTTGGCCAACAAACCACAACTTGGACACGACACCGATATGGAACAAAGCCTCGTGATTAAAACACATCTTCGACGGACAAGGGCTTGACTTTGGCCAACAACCCCTGCCAATCTCGGATCTTGAGTAAGAATCACTCAATGGAAGGAAAATAAACGCTTGATATTTAACGAGGGTTTTTCGCATGCAAATTGGCAACCAATTTATTATCTTTGTTAAGGTCTCATCATCATACACCCTTAAACATGCATTCTAAACACATAATAAAGCGCATATGATAAAATAATAATGATATGCGGATGGATATTTTACATTGATCCTAGATCAAATCTCTCATTTTCTCTCTCCAAAGCTAGCACATGTAATTACTTCTACCCGTTACACTACACTTCTAAAGAAACCTCATTTACATGGGGGGAATAGGTGAGAAGAGAATACAAAGAAATAGGAGATAAGGCTGGACACGCAGGGTCCAATTTAATAAATCAAATTTATTACAACATTCCAAAATCGCCCCACCCGGCTAATATCCATCCGATATACATTATTCAAACATCACAACCATGTATTCATACAAGCATGTTATCAATCAATCTAATCCAATTAATTAATCTTGATAATTAGTGATCATCCAATGTTCAAACAAAGATTTGATTTTGTTCGAGTCAAACTCGTATTGCGAACACGTACTCAAGTACGATTACTACTAATTAATTAAATTACATGATTAAATCCAATTTAATACGTATTTAATTCGAATTCATTATTTAATTCCAAATTAAATATTACACTTTATAAAATAAACCTTTACGACTTAAATTCCAAATTTAATCGTTACGGGTCTCAAAGCCCGATTAATATCCAATATTAATTTAATTAAAGTCCAATGGGCTTTTAATTAATTCTTGAGGCGTGGACTTTTGGTCAACTCGGGTCAAACCCGCAACCAAGTCCAATCCGGGAGTTACCCCATAAGCCCATAAATTAATTTAGGCCCATTAGACCCAATTAAACGTTAAAGGTTCATTAGTCGCATTTGGGCCTTTTGGAAGCGGTTTTGGGCCTAATTGGATCCAACCAATTTTGGCCTAAACCAACTTTGTACAACAAAGTCCAATAAACCCAATAACAACTTAAAAGCCCAAATCCAATTTTAAGCCCAATAATTTAATTTCAAAAATTCCAAAATTTTCAATTAAATTACCTAAAGTGTATAGCATTATTAATTACCCAAATCAAAGTTTCCAAAACATCAAATTGTCCAATTAATCATGCTTAACATCAATAAATCATGTCCAACATGATTAAATCAAAATCAAACCCAATTTCATGCTTCAAGTGTCTCGGCCATAAGGGGAAAATTATGTTTAAATCACATTCAATCCAATTGAACCAATTAAACATAAATTCAACATCCCTAAATGATTTCCAAGTCATCCAATGAACAAAAAAATCAAAATCCAAGACAATAGGCACTTGCCAAATTCGGCCATCACAAGCAAATTGGGGAAAAAATTGTTCCAAACACTTTTCATCAAATTGATCTAACAATCATCAATTAAACAACACTCAAGCATTCTAAATCATCCAATTTCATTAAACATGCTCAAAATCAAGTTTACCCAAATTTGTCATGCCCAAAATTTAGGGAAAAATGGATCCAACCAAATTTCATGAAATTGATTATGCACAACATCAATTCAACCTCATTCAAGCATACTATACTAAACAATTTAATCATTTGATGCTCAAATTGAGTTTACCCAAATTAAAGTTTTGGTCAACATTAAGCAAATTGGGGAAAATCAATCCAATTAATTTTTCATCAAATTGATTACATATAACTCTAATTTATTCATATACAAGCATTCTTAAACAAACAATTTGTTAAAATCATGCTTAAATAAAAAAGCCCCAAATTTTGCTCAAGAACCCTAATTCGTTTTATGCAACCAATAGCTCAAGATACCATTGTTTGAGTTTCAATCAAGTCCCAAGAATCATCAATCATGCATAAAAAACGAGTGAATACACATCAAAGGAGGTGCGGAATAAACTCACATTGAACGGGTTTTGATGAAATGAAGAATACAAGCCTTCAAGCTTCTCAAACTTGCGGTAATGGAGCTCCTTGTGCTGCTGGACTGCTCGGTTTTGGTCCTTCTTGTCTCTCCAAGATTCGGCCATGATGGACTCCATGGAAGCTCCAAGCTTCAAGCTTTTTCCATGCTCACAAATTCGTTTCCCTATCACCATAATATAACCCATGTGTGTGCTAGCACTATTCTTCTTCATTTGCTTCTCAAAATTTCGGTCAAACCAGAAACATTTGTGAAGAAATCGGCTTGAAGCCGTGCGTGAGGAGAGGGAGAAGAGAGAGAAAATGAAGAGTTTGGGCTCCAAAAGCTTAAAACCGTAAGTCATAAACAAGAAAGAGAAATTGATGCTTTTATATATCATTTTTATTTTTCTTTATTACCAAGTAAATAAAATAAAAGGATATACAAAACTTAATTAAAAAAGTCAAAAAGCAAAAGAAAGCTTTCAACTTTCACCCATCACTTCTACTTTTTACATCAAGTCACTTCACTTTAATAAAGTGACAACATATCATATCACATCACTCAAAGTGACAAGTGATTTGACAATTGATGCGACTAGCGATTCGACGCTCGATTTGACTTGCGTGCCGCACTCGAATTCGAAATGCGAATGCGCTCGCAAATAATCCCGGGCTCGGGTTCGTTAATTCCAAATTAACGAATTTTCCGTCGCGTAGTAATTAAATGATTACGCCTAGCGAAATCACTATTCACGTCGCTAACGAATTAATTCTAAATTAATTCGTTCGCCCGAATTAAAATCTAATTTTAATTCCGCGTCGAAATCCAATTTCTAATAATATATCAATATATATTATTTTATCGATTAATTCCAAATTAATCGTTCTCTCTCTTTAATTAATATTTTATCCCAGATAAAATATCTCCGCATTAATCCCAGATTAATTTTTTCTCTCTTCTAATTAATCCTAGATTAATAAGTGCGAGTTATACATCATCGGTGAATCTTCAGGAAGCGACCCATGAGATTCCGGATATGTTGGCAGTAAATACGGTCGTCGGATTATCCGAACACGTAAGTACCTCGTACTACGTTTATACCGATTTACAAGACAAGGTTGGCTTCTAGCAAAGCGCCATGCCTACCCAATTCTCCAGAAATATTCTTACAGGAATATATAGATTTGTATCAAGCGTAGTATACCGTAGTATTGTGTATATCGGCCCAGTATCGGATAGTCACGTGCTAGGGCTGGGGCTGGATAAGTGTCTGCCCCGTCCGAAGCACATGTCGGATGTCTGGTAACTAGTCTCTATAATCGTATATTCATGACCTGGTCACAATATCCTGATTGGTTGCGCAACACTTAAGAGCACTAATACCATATCCTGCGTGACATCATCTCCAATATGACTGAAGTGATACTTCCGTCTTGACATCACACCCATACACTACGACTCTCTGATAATAAACCCAGAAGTGGTGTACGCAGAACCGGTTAAAGCCCTGTACCACCAAGACCAAAGTCTATTGATTATCGTAAGTATTAGCGATGCAAGTCTCAGGTTAAGACAATACACACCTACCTTGATTTCGGCCTCCCATAGACACATAGTCATAATACCAATGGGATTCCGAGGGGTCTATCCAGAGTGAAGCTGTTTCCCGTACCATCGGTGAAACACGACCTCCTATCGCACTTGCATAAGTATCCAACACTTATATATATGAGAACTATGCCGTTGTGCCCTCACAACGCGCACAAGTGCAATACTAGCCTATTCCGCATTATCGATGTCCTGTCTCGATAATACTCCGGCTAGGGATATTTAATCATAAATCCTTCGGGGATTGATACTGTCTCATATCATTCTCAATCCAGGAACTAATCATATGGACCTCTCTTCATTTATACATTTATGGTGATCTAATCACAAATGATGAGAGTGCAATTTCCTTGTCACATAGTTAATTTGTACAACAACACTGTGATCTGTACAAATAGTGACGCTATGGGTCATTTTGTCCAACAGCCTTTGCCAATTTCAACACTCCAGAAGCCTTTGGCCAAGCCTTGGCCTTCTAGAATATCGAAGTAAGGTGTGCCTTGCGCTACTTGCCTAATTGTAAACTTTGACTTTATCTCCTTGAGAATAGTCATTAACTCTCCAAGAGTTAAGTATTGCAATTTAGTACTTCTAAAATCTAATTATAGATTTATGAAGATCCTTCAATTTCATTATCATACTTTAAGTATCTAATCCTTAGTTCTGATTCAGAAATTAAGGAGTCTACTGCGACAAGCTTAATGGATTAAGCACTAAAGTTATCATTATATAAATCTTCCAAAGATTATGCTATACTATTTGCTTAACTCCGGGCTTTAGGCTTAATATGTTATTTTATCAAATAATGTAACTAATTATTTTTCCAGGACCATCCTGAAATTTATTCCCAATTTTGAAAATTAAACCATTTAAATACATTTTCCCCAGGATTACGTTTTAAATGTCAATCTTTCAATTTATCTTTATTTTAATAGTCCAACTATTTAATCAACGATTTAGGTACTATTTATTATAATGATTACAATAGTCCAACTATTTAATCAACTATAATTTAATAGATTAAAATCAATTATATTGATTACTATAATCCAATTATAAAATCAACTATAAATGAATAGTTTGAATACAATCCAACTGTTATTAAAACAACGTTTAAATATTAGTCCAACTAACATTTAATTTATTTGATGAATGATATTTGTTTTGAGCGCGTATGGCAAGTAATTAAACAAGTATTGGAAATTCAATTCTTGCCTCCCACTATTTTTCGGCGAGCCTCTAACCCTCTGTCGAGTACTCGGGAAACCGTGTTTCCTAATGGGCTAGGATCCCGTTAAATATCACACAATCTTGACTTTGGCCAACAAATTGTATGATAATTAACTAGGTAGATCTCTAAGATCGAATGGATCCAATCCAATTCCTAGATCCGGTAGGGGGACATCCAAGTCTGAAACATATATCTTATATATGCCAATACATCCAATGTATTACCTAACCTTTTTCCTCTGAATCAACTAAGCCTTGGCTTTGGCACAACAAACTTAGTGATCCCAGTTAAGCGCGACCCATTGACCATGGAAAGCTTCGTAATCAATGTCGATGGACAAGAAGTGGTCTTGACTTTGGCCAACAAACCACAACTTGGACAAGACACCAATATGTAACAAAGCCTTCGTGATTCAAACACATCTTCGACGGACAAAGGCCTTGACTTTGGCCAACAAGCCAATGCCAATCTTAGATCTTGAGTAAGAATCACTCAATGGCAGGAAAAACGCTTAATATTATTTGAGGGTTTTTCGCGTGCAAATTGGCAACCAATTTATTATCTTTGTTAAGGTCTCATCATCATACACCCTTAAACATGCATTCTAAACACATAATAAAGCGCGTATAAATAAATAATAATGATATGCGGATGGATACTTTACACATTGATCCTAAATCAAATCTCTCCCTTTCTCTCTCCCGCTAGCACATGTATTTACTTCTACCCGTTACACTACACTTCTAAAGAAACCTCATTTACATTGAGGGGAATAGGTGAGAAGAGAATACAAAGAATAAAGAGGTAATAAGGCTGGACACGCAGGTCTAATTAATAAATCAAATTTATTACAACAATTTCTAAAATTGTCCCACCCATCTAATATCCATCCGATATACATTATTCATGCATCTCAACCATGTATTCACACAAGCATGTTATCAATCAATCTAATCAAATTAATTAATCTGATAATTAGTGATCATCCAATGTTCAAACAACGATTTGATTTTTCTCGAGTCAAACTCATTTTGCGAATAAGTACTCAAAGTATGAATTCTCGAATTAAATTAAACTACATAATTAAATCCAATTCAATATGCATTTCATTCTAATTCGCTATTTAATTCCAAATTAAATATCACACTTTAATAATAAACCTTTTACAACTTAAATTCCAAATTTAATCGTTACGGGTCTCAAAGCCCGATTAACGTCCAACGTCAATTTAATTAAAGTCCAATGGGCTTTTAATTAATTTCTTAAGGCATGGAATTTTGGTCAACTCGGGTCAAACCGAATAACCAAAATCCAATCCGAGAATTACCCCATAAGCCCAGAAATCAATTTTGGCCCATTAGGCCCAATTAAACTTTAAAGGTTCATTAGTCGCATTTGGGCTTTATGGAAGCGGTTTTGGGCCCAATTGGATCCCAATCCAATTGGCCTAAACCTAACTTGGTACATCCAAGCCCAATTAGCCCAATTACAACACTACAAGCCCAAATCCAATTTAAGGCCCAATAATTAAATTCCAAAAATCCAATTTCCCAATTTAATTACACTAAAGTGTATAACACAATTAATTATCCAATTAACATTTCTAAAACATCAATTAACACAACTAATCATGCTCATTAACATTAAATCATGTCCAACACAATTTAATCAAAAATCAAACCCAATTTTACATGCTACATGTCTCGGCAATATAGGGCATTTTATGTCCGATTCGAATTCAATCAAATTAAATCCAATTCGACATTAAATCAATATCCCCAAATGATTCCAATTCATCCAATGAACAAAAAATCAAAAAATTCCAAGACAATTAGGGCACCAAACTCTCGGCCAATATAAAATTTTGGTCAAAAATTGTTCCAAACCAATTTTCTTGAAATTGATCCAATCAAACTTCAATTCAACATGATTTAAGCATATTCAAACATCCAATTTAATTAAATCATGCTCAAAATAAATTTACCCAAATTTTAAGCCCTAAATCAATTTCATGCTCAACCTTGCTCTCATACCATTGTTGGTTTCTATTAAGGTCCCAAGATCATAAACAAGCATGAAATATGTACGAATACAAATCGAATAAGTTGCGAAATACTCACATCGATCGGTTGAGCGACGCTACGATGAACAAAACTTAAAACTGTTAACTGCAGCTCACGGCAGTGGACTACTTCAAGCTCACTGTTTTGGCGTCAATGGTGCTCCTTCGTCAAACTCCAAGCTTCGTCGAATAGTTCCCGGCTCATGGGTGGACTTCCCTATCACCTTCGCATGTCTCTCGGAGTGATAGCTCATGTGATTTTGCCATAAAAATCACACACTCATGCTTCCCACTGCCCACGGTTTTAACAGAAAACCAGTGAAGTTTTGCCCCTTGGGCGTGTGAAGAAGAAAGAGATGAAGTGAGAGAGAGATTTGTGTAAGTTGTATAGATTTTATGTATCAAATACACTTATATATTTTCCAAAAATAATAAAGTGATTTACCATTCAAAAAGTCAAATGGTAAAGCTTTCCAACAACTCCAACAACTACCATCAATCAAGCACATCAATCAATCAAGTGTCACATCACTCAAAGTGACATGATTTGACACTTGATGTGACTAGCGATTTGACGCTTGATGTGACTTGCATGCCGCACTCAAATTCAAAATGCGAATGCGCTCGCAAATAATCCCGGGCTCGGGTTCGCTAATTCCAAATTAATGAATTTTCCGTTGCGACGTAATTAAATGATTACGCCTAGCGAAGTCACTATTCACGTCGGTAACGAATTAATTCTAAATTAATTCGTTCGCACGAATTAAAATCTAATTTTAATTCCGTGTCGAAATCCAATTTCGTTTAATATATCAAATATATTAATTTATCGATTAATTCCAAATTAATCGTTCTCTTTTTAAATGATATTTTATCCTAGATAAAATATCTCTGCAATTAATCCCAGATTAATTTTCTCTCTCTTCTAATTAATCCCAGATTAATTTAGAGTGCGAGTCATACGTCATCGGTGAATCTTTGGGAAGCGACCCATGAGATCCCTGGATATGTTGGCAGTAAATTTGGTCGTCGCACTATCCGATCACGTAAGTACCTCGTACTACGTTTATACCGATTTACAAGACAAGGTTGGCCTCTAGCAAAGCGCCATGCCTACCCAATTCTCCGGAAATATCCATACAGGAATAAAGGATCTATATCAGGCGTAGTATACATAGTATTGCGTATTTCTGTCCAGTATCGAATGATCACGTGCTAGGCCTGGGGCTGGAAATGTGTCTGCCCCGTACGAAGCACATGTCGGATGTCTGGTAACTTGTCTCTATAATCGGATAAACATGACCTTGTCATTTTATCCCGATGACTGCAGTACTTAAGAGTACTAGTACCGTATCCTACGTGACCATCATCTCCATATGACTGGAGTGACACTTCCATCTTGACATCACACCCAACACACTACGATTCTCAATATACCCAGCATTGGCGTACACGGAACCTGTTAAAGCCCTGGACGGCCGTAACCAAAGTATATTGATTGTCGCAAGTATTAGCGGTGCAAGTCTCGGGTTAAGACCAAATACACCTACCCTGATTTCGGACTTCCATAGACACATAGTCATACTACCAATAGAATTCTGAGGGGGTCTATCCAGAGCGAAGCTATTTCCCGTACCATCGGTAAAACACAACCTCTTATTACACTTGCATGAGTATCATATACCCAAATATATGAGAACTCTGTCGTTGATCCCTCACAACGCGCACAAGTGTAATACTAGTCTTTTACGTATTTATCGATGTCCAATCTCGATAATACTCTGACTAGGGATATTTAATGATTTATCCTTCGTGGACTGATAATGTCTCATATCATTCTCCGTCCAGGAACAAATCATAGGGACCTCATATCATTTATATATCTAGGTGATCTAATCACAAATGATAAGAGTGCAATCTCCTTTGTCACATAGTTAATTTGTACAACAACACCATGATCTGTACAAATAGTGACGCTATGGGTCATAATTGTCCAACAATATAAGATATATTTTTCGGACTTGGATGTCCCCCTACTGGATCTAGGAATTGGATGGGATTCAATTGATCTTATCGATCTACCTAGTTAATTATCATACAATTTGTTGGCCAAAGTCAAGATTGTGTGACATTTAACGGGATCCTAGCCCAATAGTGGGAGGCAAGTATTAAATTTGCAATATTCGTTTAATAACTTGCCATACGCACTCATTTCAAATAATACGTCAAATTAATTATTTATTAGTTGGACTAATATTTAATTGTTGATTTAAATTAGAACAGTTCGACTGTATTCAAACTAATTTCAATTAATAGTTGATTATATAATTGGATTATAGTAATCAATATATTTGAATTAACCAATTAAATTATAGTTGATTATATAGTTGGACTATAGTAATCATTATAATAAATAGTACCTAAATCGTTGATTAAATAGTTGGACTATTAGAATCAAGATAAATTGAAAGATTAGTGTTTGAAACATAATCCTGGGGAAAATGTATTTAAACGACTTTAATTTTCAAATTGGGAATAATATTTCAGGATGGTCCTGGAAACTAATAAGTTACTTTATTTGATAAAATAACATATTAAGCCTAAGCCCGAAGTTAAGCAAATAGTGGAGCATGATCTTTGGAAGATTCATGTGATGATAAACTTAGTGCTTAATCCATTATGCTTGCCAAATAGACTCCTTAATTTCTTAATTAGATCTAAGGATTAGATCCTTAAAGTATGATAATGAAATTGAAGGATCTTCATAAATCTATACTTAGATTTTAGAAGTACTAATATTGCAATACATAACTCTTGGAGAGCTAATGGCTATTCTCAAGGAGACAAAGCCAAAGTTTGCAATAAGGCAAAAAGCGCAAGGCGCACCTTATTTCGATATTCTAGAAGGCCAAGACTTGGCCAAAGGCTTCTGGTGTGTGCAAAAGGGCAAAGGCAAAATCATTATAATCTTCTGGGAAGATAAAGGACATATCCCAAAATGTCTACCTAAATTGTGGCAAACAGAATCGCGGAAGGGTGACTGCCGTTTGAACAAAGCAGACATGAAGGAATAGAAGACAATGCAAGGCTCTGACTTCAAATATGTTTTTCATAAATATGTTCATTACTAGTATTAAAATTGGATTTTAGATACTTAGTGTGGTACATAAATATATACTGGTGTGTAGAATCTGTTATGAGTAGGATACTGACTTCAGTTGAGATCTATCTGCGAATCGGAAACGGGATGAAGGTCGCTATTTTAACCGTAAATACCTAAGTTTAGGAACTACCCTTTGGGTATGTACTTAAATTAGGAAACTGTTAAAATATAACTAGTTTGACTAGAAACGTTATCTATATATCAGGGTTTAACCCGTTGCGGGTATACCTTTATATTCTAGAACACTAAAGTGTTTTATTATATAAAGATGATATTGAGATGAACACATTAGATGTGAATAAAAATATTTATATTTTGAATATAAATAAATCTCAAACATATAATATGACAAATAAATAGCTCAAAATGATCTGATCAGAAGAGACTTGTAAGTGGCAATGTTGTCTAGGACAAAATTAAACAAGACTCGTATATCCATACTTTTGAAGAGTGGATACTAGGACATATTTGATTCCATTCAAATAATGTCTACGAATCTAGTTTATAGGCAAAGTGCCTATAACACCATTACTTGGTAAAAGTGTAAGTGCCACCGATCTGTTAGCCATAGTTCATAGTGAAGCAAGTGGGACCATATCTAGCTAGGCTAGAGGTGAATATTAATATTTCGTGACCCTTACGGATGTGGCATCGCGTTATGGTTATGTGTTTCTTTTGAAACATAAATCGGAAACTTTTAGAGTTTCGACACGAAGTAGACAAACAGATCGGCTAAAGTATAAAACCATCACAGCTAGACCATGATGAAAATACTTAAGCAATAAGTTTCTAATATACTTGAAAGAGTATAGTATTCTTTCAATGAGGACTCCTCCCGGAACACGTCAATTTGACGGTGTGTCCGAACAGAGAAACCAAATTTTGTTGGACATGATAAGGTTAATCATGAGTCACTCTGAGCTACCATTTCCTTCAACGAATAAGCTTTAAATAGTGCAAAACTTATTTTGAATAGGGTTCCAAAATCTGTTTGACATACTTCATATTAGATATGAACAAGAAAGAAACCGGGTTTCTCATCCTGAAGATTTGGGTATGCTGGGCATATGTTTGGATGATACCAAACTACAACCCAAATCGGATAAGTGCCTAAGTTGTTGGTTATCCTAAGGATACCAAAGTATAGTACTTATATAACTCACAAGAGAACAATTTAATTGTTGCTCACCATGCGATTTTCCTAAGAGGAATACCTATATGCAGTGGTAAGTGGGAGGAAAGTAAAACTCGATGAAAATCAGAGTAATACTATTCTAGGTATTGAGTCCTTAATGGAACACAAATAGTTCATCAAAGATGACGCTATACCAATAATCTTCGAATACACAAGAACTGCGTAAGTCGAAGAGAGTCAGAAAACAACCTGGGGTATGGGTTTCTGATCTCACCTCATAAAGATGTCAATCTTATTGAGGAATACCAACTGACAACGTATGAGGAAGTGATACAAGGTATCGACTCCCTATCATAGCAAAGTTCCATGATATCCGAAATGGATTCCATGTAGATCAAATAAGTTTGGATACTAGTTGATGTACCGCAAGGCATTGTGCCTATTAGTACTATATAAGTCTTCTAAGAAGACATACATGGAAGGCAACATACCAACGTACTAAGCTAGGCTTGTAGTGGAAAGGTATCGTTATCAATATTGTGTTGATTACGAATTAACCTTTTACCTGTTGCCACGGAAAATCCATTTGGATAATGCTTGCTAATGCTGCATGTTTCATTTATGAAATGTGGCAGCTAAATGCCAAAACCGCTTTCCTTAACGGAAACCTTTTGGAGGATGTTTTCAATATCTTGACGGTTTTGTCGTACCAAAACTAGCAAACAAGGTTTGCAGGTTATTCGATCCATGTTTGGATTGAAGCAAGCAATAGATTCTTAGAATTATCGTTTTGATGTAATCATAATGGTGTATGATTTAATTCAAAACGAAAATGATTCTTGTGTATATAAGAAGGTTAGTGGGAGTGCACTGACAATGAATATCTTATAAAATAATGATAATATGTCATTTCTAGGAAATGATATTCCAATAAAACAATCGGCTTTCGAGAAAATTCTCCATATAATTCTTGGGAGAAACAAATTTTATTCTAGGAATAAAGGTCTACTGGGATAGATTTAAAGTTGTTAACACTCTCCGAGAAATCGTACATTGAAAAATGTACGCGACCTGGTGTCTCATACGCTTTGAGCATATGGATTCACAATCAGGCCAATCCTAGTGATGGTCACTGGATTGATGTTAAGAACATCATTTAGTATCTTAGAGGAACTAAGGATGCTGTCTTAAACTATGGAGAAGGAGAACTTGAAGTGACTCGGATCACCATTGCAAGTTTCCTAACCGATAAAGACGACTATAAGTCACAAAACGGTACTATAAAGTTTGAATAATGGAACAGTGAGCTGGAAATCTTCCAAGCAAAATATTGTTACCGAATAAACAACAAATGCGGGTTATTGTTGCGGCTGAGGCAGTAATAGAAGCCTTCTGGATTAATAACAAATCTAATTAGATTAGATATAGTTCTGTTAGCAGCTTAGCTAGGCTACAACGCCTTCTAAAGAATTAATGGTCTCATCAACGATCCGGATACATACTTCGACTATTCATCTGATTCGTTCGGATCATACATCGTGGCGACGTGATGATCGAATAAATCACATCAGATGATAATAATGCAAATCCACTGACGAAAGCATTTCCTCAGCAGTTTGAGCGAACCGTACATAGTTCGGGTGTAGGACACTCGAGTGACTGGCTATAGGCCAAGTGGGAGATTGTTGGACATTTATGACCCATAGCGTCACTATTTGTATAGATCATGGTGTTGTTGTACAAATTAACTATGTGACAAAGGAAATTGCTCTCTTATCATTTGTGATTAGATCACCAAGATGTATAAATGATAGGAGGTCCTTATGATTAGTTCCTGGATTGAGATGATATGAGACAGTATCAGTCCACCAAGGATTAATCATTAAATATCCCTAGTCAGAGTATTATCGAGATTGGACATCGATAATGCATAAAATACTAGTAATACACTTGTGCGCGTTGTGAGGGCATAACGGCATAGTTCTCATATATTTGGGTATAGGATACTCATGCAAGTGTAGTAGGAGGTTGTGTTTTACCGATGGTACGGAAAACAGGTTCGCTCTGGATAGACCCCTCGGAATTCCATTGGTAGTATGACTATGTGTCTATCGAAGTCTGAAATTAAGGTATGTGTATTTGGTCTTAACCTGAGACTTGCACCGCTAATAATTGCGACAATCAATGTACTTTGGTTTTAGGTCGTCCAGGGCTTTAACAGGTTCTGTGTACGCCTCTGCTGGGTATATTGAGAATCGTAGTGTATTGGGTGTGATGTCAAGACGGAAGTATCACTCCAGTCATAGTGGAGATGATGGTCACATAGGATACGGAACTGGTTCTCTTATGTACTGCAGTCATCGGGATAATATGACTAGGTCATGATTATCCGATTATAGAGACTGGTTACCAGAGATCCGATATGTGCTTCATGCGGGGCATACACATTTCCAGCCCCAGGCCTTGCATGTGACATCCGATACTGGATTGAGATACGCAATACTACGTATACTACGCCTGATATAGATCACATATTCCTGTAAGGATATTTCTGGAGAATTGGGTAGGGATGGCGCTCTTCTAGAAGGAAACCTTGTCTTGTAAATCAGTATAAACTCAGTACGAGGTACTTAGGTGTTTGGATAGTCCGATGATTGAATTTACTGCTAACATATCCGAGGATCTCATGGGTCGCTTCCCGAAGATTCACCGATGACGTATGACTCGCACTTTAATTAATTTGGGATTAATTGGATGAGAGAGAAAATTAATCTGGGATAAATTACAGAGATATTTTATCTGGGATAAAATATTATTTAAAGAGAGATAACGATTAATTTGGAATTAATCAATAAAATAATATATTTGATATATTAAACGAAATTGGATTTCGACGCGGAATTGAAATTAGATTTTAATTCGGGCAAACGAGTTAATTTAGAATTAATTCGTTAGCGGTGTGAATAGTGATTTTGCTAGGCATAATTAATTAATTACGTCGCAACGGAAAATTCTTTAATTTGGAATTAGCGAACCCGACCCCGGGAGTGTTTGCGAGCGTATTCGCATTTCGAATTCGAGTGTGGAACGCAAGTCACATCAAGCGTCAAATCGCTAGTCACATCAAGCGTCAAATCACTTGTCACTTTGAGTGATGTGATGTCTAGTCACTTTGAGTGACTTGACAACTTGTCACTTGATTGATGTGAATAGTTGATGTAGTGGTTGGCAAAACTTTATTGCCTTGACTTTTTGGAAAAGCAAAATTTGGTATACGTTTATTTCTTTTTGGAAAACAATTTAACTAATACAATTTTAGAAATTAAAATTGTAATAGATACACATTTTGGCTACCAACCAAACAATCTCTCTCTCTCTCATTTCTCTTCCTCTCTCTCACGCCCTTTGGGCATTTTTTTTCTCTTCCTTTTCTGGTTCACTGTCGTGAAAGTGAAGGAGAAACAAGTGGTGTTTTTGTGGAAAAAACATCAAGAGCTAGCACTTAAATGAGTTCTTACAAAGGTGATAGGGAACTAATTTCATGAGCATGGAATCACCATGATAAGCTTGGAGCTTGGAGCATCAATGGAGGACCAAGATGGCCGAAAATGGAGACTGCAGAAACAGCCCACTGCCGAGCACTCTTAGAGGTGGCATAAAAGTTTTTGTTGTCCACCGCATCGGTCATCCGCTCGATGTAAGTATTCCGCAACTTCCTCATGTATTCGCACTTATGTTTTATGCTTGTTAATCGATCCTTGGGACCGTAGAACTCCAACACATATACCCTTCTGACCTTATTCCTCCCACACTCATGGTAAGTCTATTTCTGCCCTAGGTATGGCTCATTTTATGCACCAATGAGGGGTACACATAATCGTTCTCTCTTAAGCTACGGGGGTGAACCTTGGCTACCTCAGTCCCTCTTCATCAGTAAAAGACAAAGACCGACCATTTACAATATTGACTAAGCCTATTATGAGGATCGTGCCATTGTCTAGAAATGATGAATTGGGCCTTCGGTAATCACGGTTGTGGCAGAGACGGGCTTGGAGATATCCAAAAATATACAAATATGTCATAACAAGGCGTACCCTTCCTGGATGAAAGCCAGTGCGGATATCGGACTCATGCATCTAGCATATTCGGATCATGTTTGGAACTTCTAAGCCCATCAAAGTTTTCGTACAAGTTGGCCCGTTATCATTTTAAAGCGTTCAATCAGATTATCGCGAGGTGTAAACTTGTCCCAGTTGAAAAGCCCCAACAAGTTTACACTTTTGCGATAAGGTGGCTAAATA
The DNA here is from genome assembly GCA_019454045.1 of Zanthoxylum bungeanum. Taxonomy (NCBI): domain Eukaryota; kingdom Viridiplantae; phylum Streptophyta; class Magnoliopsida; order Sapindales; family Rutaceae; genus Zanthoxylum; species Zanthoxylum bungeanum. Next base: position 75,730 of record SKCR01032270.1, read on the forward strand.
ACTTCAAATGATAGGGGGCCCAAACACAAGGTGGTCTATCATCATTTTGAAAACTTTTGGCCCAATCATCATAAGACACAAAGTCGTCCCAGTTTAATTGGCTCAATAAGTTCGTATCCTATGACGAGAGGCCCAAATGGGTCCAACTGATAATGGGCCCAAACACAAGCATGGGGGTAGCTTCTATAGTACACATAATTATGGTTCGTATGTGGGCTTACAAGGGTATAGATAAGGCTCTCATCGGTGAGGGGTTGCACACAACTAGGTCTCCCCACTCAGGGTTCGAGCGACCAAGTGTGCACGCCCTTTTTTATACCCTATGGTACGTGCCAACGAGTGATGGTTATCATCATATATCGATTCTCCATCTTGAGTGAAAGTGACTTCACGATACATGATGCCATCGGGGGTAAAAAGGGTATGCAAAATATTGGAGACTTGGTTAACCAAAGCCAAAGCCATAGACACTACAAGGTATTTTTTCGGGGCCAATTCTCTATCCCCAGTGGATTCGCCATCTGTAGGAGCAAAGTAGGGTTTACCGATATGCCTATGATGTTCGGTGACCACGACACTGTTGGGCTCGCAACCTATAAAAGAACGGATTAGGCCGCGGGGGACTAAACCGGATAATAAAGGAGTCTCCATCCAGTGTGAATTGGGAAAGATTTAAGGACGCACTCACCCCTCACAAGGGAAGACCTCAAACAGTTGGATTCAGAATGGTCTCTTACTTATGCTAGTATAATGGATGGGTTCACACAATGGTATAGGCAAGTCTTATGCAGTTCATGCAAGGTAATTCAAATAAACACAAATTTGCACACCCATAAACATTAATAGAAATAATAAAGGCATATTAAATTAAGAAATACGAGGTACGATAACAAAAATTATATTAAACAATTAAAAAGCAAAAAAGCGTCAAGAAATAAATAGCAAACAAAAAATGAGGGGGTTAATCACGCATGTATGAGTATTTCCCAAGTGGCACGTGGAGTTGTATCCCCAGTACAGACCGTACTACCATCCATTCGGATTCGGCTACGAAATTTACGTCTGGGTTTCCATCTGATATACCTCAAGGGATAATAACATATGTAATCATCAATGTAATGTAAACAGACATAAAAAAAATATAACCATGCATATGCGTATAATTATCAACATGAAAAACATGAACAAAATAAAGGCGAAATAATAAAATAACAATAAAAGTGAATAGATAGATAAAAAAAAAGATAACACTAAATAGATAAAAAAAATAAATAATAAAATGCCGAAGAAATAAAAGAATGTGACCTGAAATTTGGTAGTCTTTGATGTAGGACTTCGCATACCCGGCTGGACGTATTTCACGTCCAGCCAGACTTGCAACGTCCAGAACTATGAAAATAAATGTGATAAAGGTGCCCTCAGGTCTTACTTTTTAAGTTGTTTTCTCGAAAGTGCGTTAGGCCGTCGCCGGAAGGATTGCTTGTTCGCTGTTTTCTGGTTGCTGGTTTGCTGTTTCTGCTTGCTGTTTTGCTATTTTCTAGTTGTTATTTTGCTGTTTTGCTGTTTCTGGTTTCTGTTTCGCTGTTTTCTGGTTGTTATTTTGGGTGATTTGGGCTGCTATTTTTTTGGTGGTTGGCTTGCTGTTTCAGGGTTTTTTGGATTGCTGTTTCAGGATTTTAGCTTGCTGTTTTACGGTTTTGGTTTGGTGTTTTTGTCTCAGTTTTTGTTGCTTTTGGTGGCTTTGGTTTCACAGTTTCAGGTTATTTTTGGGTGCTTTGGTTTTACTGTTTCTAGTTATTTTTCGGGGCTTTGGTTTTTTGGTTATTGGTTGTTTATTGGTGGCTTTGGTTTTTCGGTGGTTGCTTGTTTTTTTTCTAGGGTTGCCGTTCAAAGAAGATGAAAAGAGAGACCTCGGGTTGTCGTTCAAGCCTCATCACTTTGATGATTTGGTCCCTTTTTTAATAATGATTTGAATGGATATCCAAATAGGGAAACAAATCATGGAAATTTTGGAGATATATTATCAATTTATTTTAGGAATAAAATCTCATGAATTTGGTGATGAGGATATCTCAAATCTTGGTGAATTGGTAAGGATGGGATCTCAAATCTCATTAAATTGGAAAATATTGATGAGGGGATTTGGACATGTGGATTGCATGGGGTTTTGGGCGTGTGGATGGATTGCATGGGTTCATGGGCCGATTGCATGGGTCGTAGGGGGTTTTGGGTCGAGGCTGAGGTTTGAAACAGAAACTGACTGAGTGAATCTGAGACTGGCTAGTGAGTCCGAATCTAATGAGGTGCTAATTTTGAAGGTTTTCTTTCCTTCCGGCATTCGTTCATCACCACTTCCGAAACTTTTAAGGTAGTGCCTCCATACGAGGCTCATCATTGGGCTCAAGCAAAAATGCAATGCCTACAGTACGTCCTCGGGCCAACCAAAGAATTGTTATGTTTTCTAGGTCAAACAAAGATCAATTTAAGCATTTAAACATGTGAATTCATCAAAGTTAAGTTGCGGAATACTCACTTTGATCGGCTTTTGCGATGAGAGGAACAACAAAAATTTCTTCAAGCTCCTTGAAGCTCTCGGCTTTGGCATCCATTTGTTCTCCAAGTTGAATCTCCAAGCTCCAAGCTTTGTATGTAGATTCCTTGCTCATGAATGGGTTTCCCTATCACCTTTGTATGACTTCTAATGTGTGCTAGCACCTTGGAAAATTTGCCACAAAATTTCCTAAGCTTCTTGTAACTCTCGGCTTTGAAGAAACAAAAGAGAGAAGAAGATGGCCCTTGGCTGAATGTAGTAGGGAGAGAGGAAGAGAATGAGTTTGTTGTTGTGTATTTGGTTTCCCAAAAACTAATACCAAAAATTCAAATCCAAAAAGTACAAGGCAATAAAGCCTTCCAACCACCCCCATCAATCACAAGTGACTAACATCACATCACTCAAAGTGACAAGACATCCATCACTTGAATGACTAATGATGTGACGCTTGATGTGACTTATGGGCCGCACTTGAATTCGAAATGCGAGTGGGCCCGCAAACACTCCCGGGCTCGGGTTCGTTAATTCCGAATTAACGAATTTTCCGTTGCGACGTAATTAATTCAAATTTAATTAAATAATTATGCCTAGCAAAATTACTATTCACATCGCTAGCGAATTAATTCTAAATTAACTCATTCGCCCGAATTAAAATCTAATTTTAATTCCGCGTTGAAATCTAATTTCGTATAATATATCGAATATATTATTTTATCGATTAATTCCAAACTAATCGTTCTCTTTCATTTAATAATATTTTATCCCAGATAAAATATCGATGTAATTAATCCCATATTAATTTTCTCTCTCTTATAATTAATCCCAGATTAATAATGTGCGAGTCATACGTCATCGGTGAATCTTCGGGAAGCGACCCATGAGATCCCCGGATATGTTGGCAGAAAATCCGGTCGTCGGACTATCCGAACACGTGCGTACCTAGTACTACGTTTTTACCGATTTACAAGACATGGTTGGCTTCTTGCAAAGCATCGTGCCTACCCAATTCTCCAGAAATATTCTTAAAGGAATCTTTCATCTGTATCAGGCGTAGTATACGAAGTATTGCGTATTGCGATCCAGTATCGGATGTCACGTGCTAGGCTTGGGGCTAGAATTGTGTCTACCCCGAACGAAGCACATATCGTATCTCTGGTAACTAGTCTGTATAATCGGATAATCATGACCTTGTCATATTATCCCGATGACTGCAGTACATAAGAGTACTAGTTCCGTATCCTACGTGACCATCATCTCCACTATGATTGGAGTGATACTTGCATCTTGACATCACACCCAATAGACTACGATTCTCAATATACCCAGAAGAGGCGTACACAGAACCGGTTAAAGCCTTAAACGACCAAAACCAAAGTGTATTGATTGTCGCAAGTATTAGCGGTGCAAGTCTCAGGTTAAGACCAAATACACCTACCCTGATTCGGACTTCCATAGACATATAGTCATACTACCAATGTAATTCTGAGGGGTCTATCCAGAGTGAAACTGTTTCCGTACCATCGGTAAACACAACCTCATATTACACTTGCATGAGTATCCAATACCCAAATATATGAGAACTATGTCGTTATGATCCCACAACACGCACAAGTGTAATACTAGTCTATTATGCATTATCGATGTCCAATCTCGATAATACTACGACTAGGAATATTTTAATGATTAAACCTTAGTGGATTGATATTGTCTCATATCATCTCAATCCGGAACTAATCATAAGGACCTTTTATCATTTCTATATCTTGGTAATCTAATTACAAATGATAAAAGAGCAATTTCCTTTGTCATATAGTTAATTTGTACAACAACACCATGTTCTGTACAAATAGTGATACTATGGGTCATAATTGTCCAACAATCTCCCACTTGGCCTATAGCCAATCACTCAGGTGTATTACACCTGAACTATGTACGGTTCGTTCAAACTTTTGCTGAGAAATTGCTTTGGTCAGCGGATTTGCAAAGTTTTCATCTGATACGATTTATTCGATCATCACATCGCCACGATGTATGATCCGTACGAATCAGATGAATAGTTGAAGTATATACTTGATCATTGATGAGACCATTAATTCTTTAGGCTGTGCTATAGCCTAGCTCAGCTGCTAACAGAACTACTCCTAATCTAATTAGGATTATTAAGATCCAAATGGCTTCTATTGCTGCCTCAGCTGCAGTAATATTCCGCTTTACTTATTTATTCGGTAACAGTATCTTGCTTGGAAGATTTCCAGCTCACTGTTCCGTTATTTTAACTATATAATACCGTTATTACGACTTATAGTCGTTTTTATCGGTTAGGAAACTTGCAATAGTGAACCCAGTAACTTCAAGTTCTCATTCTCCATAATTTAAGAAAGCATCCTTAGATCATCTAAGATACGTAAGGATTTTCTTAACATCAATCCAGTGACTATCACTAGGATTGGCCTGATTGTGACTTCATATGCTCAAAGCGTATGAGACAGCAGGTCGCGTACATATCTTTCAATGTACGAGTTCTCGGAGAGTGCCAACAACCTTTAGATCTATCCCAGTAGATCTTTATTCCTAGAATAAAGGTTGTCTCTCCCAAGTATTCTATGGCGGATTTTTCATGAAAGCCAAGCTTTCACCCATTGTTTTATGGGAATGTCATTTCCAAGAAATGATATGTCATCATTTTATAGGACGATCACTTTTAGTGCGCTCCCACTAACCTCCTTATATACACAAAAATCATTTTCGTTTTGAATTAAATCATATACCATTATGATTACATCAAAACGCTGTAGTTCCAAGAATGCAATGCTTGCTTCAATCCATAAATGGATCGTGTAACCTACAAACCTTGTTTGCTTGTTTTGGTACGAAAAAACCGTCAGGATCTTGTAAACATCCTCCAAAATGTTTCCGTTTAAGGAAAGCGATTTTGACTTTCAGCTGCCATATTTCATAAATGAAACATGTAGGATTAGCAGGCATTATCCAAATGGATTTAACCATGGCAACAGATAAAAGGTTTCGTCATAATTGAAATAATGTTGATGACGATACCTTTTCACTACAAGCCTAGCTTTGTACGTTGGTATGTTGCCATCCATGTATGTCTTCCTTGAAGACTTATATAGTACCAATAGGCACAATGCCTTCCGGTACAACAACCAGTGTCCAAACTTGGTTGATTTACATGGAATCAATTTCGGATTTCATGACACTTTGCTATAATAGGGAGTCGATACCTTGTATCAGTTCCTCATACGTAGTCTGTTCGTGTTCCTCAATATGATTTACATCTACATGAGGTGAGATCAGAAACCCATACCTCCTAGGTTATTTTCTGACTCTCTCCGACTTACGCGGTTCTTGTGTATTCGAAGATTATTGGTACAGTTTCATCCTTGATGAACTATTTATGTTCCATTAAGGAATCGGTGCCTTGAACAGTATTACTCTGATTTTCATCGAGTTTTACTTTCCTCCTACTTACCACTGCATATAAGTATTCCTCTTAGGAAAACCGCATGGCGAGAAACAATTACATTATTCTCTAGTGAGTTGTATAAGTATTATACATTGGTTTCCCTAGGATAACCTACAATTAGACACTTATCCGATTTGGGTTCTAGTTTGGTATCATCCAAACATATGCCTAGCATACCCAAATCTTCAGGAATGAGAAAACCCAGTTTCTTTCCTGTTCATATCTAATATGAAATCTGTCAAACAGATTTTTATGGAACCTTATTCGAATTAAGTGTTTCACTGTTAAATGCGTATCACTAGAAGGAAAATGGTAGCTCAGAGCGACTCATGATTAACCTTACTATGTCCAACAAGGTTCGGTTTCTCAGTTCGGACACACCGCTCAATAGAGGTGTTCCGGGAGGAGTCCACTTTGAAAGAATAACATACTCTTTCAAGTAATTGAGAAACATATTGCTTAAGTATTTTCCATCACAGTCCAATCGTGATGTTTTAATACTTTAGCCGATCTGTTTGTCTACTACGTGTCGAAACTCTTTGAATTATCAAAAGTTTTCGATTCGTGTTTCACAAGAAACACATAACAATAACGCGATGCCACATCCATAAAGGTTACGAAGTGTTCATATCCACCTCTAGCCTAGCTAGATATGGGCCCACTTACGTCACTATAAACGAGGGCTAACAGATTGGTGGCACTTGCACTTTTACCAACTAAAAGGTGTTCTAGGCACTTTGCTTAAAAACTAGATTCGTAGACATCATTTGAATAGAATCAAATCTGTCCTAGTATCCACTCTTCAAAAGTGTGGATATACGAGTCTTGTTTAATGTGTCCCAGACAACAATGCCACAAATAAGTCTCATCTGATTAAATCAGGTTTGAGCTATTTGTTTGTCATGTTATATGTTTGAGATTTAATTATATTCAAAATATAAATACTGTTATTCACATCTAATGTTTTTATCTCAATATCATCTTTATAAAATAAAACACTATAGTGTTCTAGAATATAAAGGTATACCCGCAACGAGTTATACTCTGATATAGAGATAATGTTTCTAGTCGAACTAGTTACATTTTAACAGTTTCCTAATTTAAGTACACACCCGAAAGGTAGTTCCTAAACTCAGGATTCTACGGTTAAAACAGCGACTCTCGTCCCATTTCTGATTCGCAGATCAATCTCAACTGAAGTCAGTATCCTGCTAATCAGCAGATACCGCACATCAATACATATTTATGTACCACATCTAGTATCAAAAATCCAATTTTGAAACTAATAGCGAACATGTTTATGACAAACATACTTAAAGTCGGAGCCTTGCCCTGCTTTACTTCCTTCATGCGTGCCTTGTCCATACGACAGTGACATATTTCAGTGACCCCGTTTGCCACAGTTTAGGCAGACATCTTGGGATGTGTCCTTTGTCTTCCTAGAAGACTATGATGATTTTTCCTTTGCCCCTTTTAGAAGCTCTGGCAGTGCTTCCTTGAGCATAGCCATCAACTCTCCAAGAGTTTACTCTTGGTTCATAATGAACCTGCCCCAGCTTTCGGGTAGAGACTATAAGATCAAATCTTTGGTAGTATCGGCCACATAGGTAATGCCTAGCTAACCTAGCTGATCGATGTCAGCAATCATCTGCGACACCTGGTGCTCGACAGATGTACCCTCTGAAATACACGAGCTAAAGAGCTTCTTATGCAATTTATACTTCTACGATTTAAGAATAAATCTATGAAGATCTTTAATTTCATCATCATGGTACAATGATGTAATCCTTAATTTTGATGACGGAATTAAAGTGTCATTGCATTAAGCATAAAGGATTGAGCACTAAAGTTATCATCACCATGAGTTATCCAAAGATCATGTTCTACTATTTGCTCAACTTCGGGCTTAGGCCCGAGATGTTTTTTATCAAATAAAGTAACTCCTCATTTCCCAGGACTATCCTGAGATTTTATTCCCAATTTGAAAATTAAAGCCGTTTAAATACATTTTCACCCAGGATTACGTTTTAAACACTAATCTTTCAATTATCTTGATTGCTATAGTCCAACTATTCAACCAACGATTTCAGGTACTATTTAATATATTGATTACTATAGTCTAACTATATAATCAACTATAATTTAATTATTTAAATTCAAATATATTGATTACTATAATCCAATTATATAATCAACTATAATTTGAAGTAGTTTCAATATAGTCCAGCTGTTTAATTAAAACAACGATATTAGTCAAACTAATATATTTATGTATTTGAAGAAAAATTGAAATGAGCGCGTGTTGGCAAGTATCTAAACGAATTTGCAAATTTAATACTTGCCTCCCACTATTTTTCGGCGAGCCTCTAACCCTCTATTTAGTACTCGGGAAACCTTGTTTCCTAGTGGGCTAGGATCCCGTTAAATAACACACAACCTTGACTTTGGCCAACAAATTGTATGATATTTAACTAGGTAGATCTCTAAGATCAATTGGATCTCATCCAATTCCTAGATACAGTAGGTGGACATCCAAGTCCGAAACATATATCTTATATATGCCAATATATACAATAAATTCCCTAACCTTTTTCCTCTGAATCAATTAAGCCTTGGCTTTGGAACAACAAACCTAATGATTGCAGTTAAGCGGGCCCATTGACTTTGGAAAGCTTCGTAATCGATGTCGATGGACAAGAAGTGATCTTGACTTTGGCCAAAAAATCACAACTTGGACAAGACATGCGATATGGAACAAAGTCTTCATGATTCAAACACATCCGCCATGGACAAAGGCCTTGACTTTGGCCAACAAACCAGTGCCAATCTTGGATCTTGAGAATGAATCATTCAATGGAAGGAAAAACGCTTAATATATGTTGAGGGTTTTTCGCGTAATTGGCAACCAATTAATTATCTTTGTTAAGGTCTCATCATACACCCTTAAACATGCATTCTAAAAGCATAATAAGGCGCGATAAATAAATTAATAATGATATGCGGATGGATATTTAAAACACTTTGTTCCTAGAACAAATCTCTCCCTTTCCTCTCTCCCGCTAGCACAAATCTTACTTCTACCCAATTACATAACACTTTTAAAGAAACCTCATTTACATTGAGGGGAATAGGTGAGAAGAGAAATACAAAGAGTCAAGAGGTAATAGGCTGGACACGCAGGTCCATTCTAATAAATTCTAAATTTATTACAACAATTTCCAAAATTGCCCTCACCCATCTAATATCCATCTGATATGCATTATTCATACATCGCATCCATGTATTCACACAAAGCATGTTATCAATCAATCTAATCAAATTAATTAATATGAAATTAATGACCATCCAATCTTCAAACAACGATTTGATTTGCGCGAGTCAAACTCATTTTATGAATAAGTACTCAAAGTACAAATTCTCGAATTATATTAAACTACAACATTAAATCCAATTTAATTTGTATTTAATACTAATTCTATATTTAATTTCAAATTAAATAATTACACTTTATTAATATGCCTTTAGCGACTTAGATTCTAAATCTAATCTTTTCGGGTCTCAAAGCCAAATTAACATCCAATGTCAATTTTAATTAAAGTCCAATGAATTTTCAATTAATTTACAAGGCATGGACTTTGGTCAATATGGGTCAAACCCAAATACCAAAGCCCAATTAAGGAATCACCCTTATTTTCCAAAATCAATTTAGGCCCATTAGGCCCAATTAAAATTTTAAAGGCCCATTTAATTATATTTGGACTTTATGGATATGGTTTTGGGCCCAATTGGCTCCAACCAATTAGCCTAAACCAAACTTGGCCCAACCAAGCCCATTAAGCCCAAATACAACTTTACAAGCCCATTTCCAAAATAAGCCCAATTAATTAAATCACAACATTCCAATATCACAATTTAATTAATTCAAAGCTTATAGGCATAATTAATTACTCAAATTAACACTTCCAAAATACCAATTTACTTAATTAATCATGCTAATCATCATCAACACATGTCCAACATTATTGAATCAAAAAATCAATTCATTTTCCATGCTTCTTGGTCACAGCATTTTAGGGTTATTATTCCAATTCTGATTTCAATCCAATTGAATCTCAATTTAACATTTCCCAAGTCTTTCAAACTCATCCAATGATTCAAAAAACAAAAAATACCATGACATTAGGGCACCTCCACATTCGGCCAAGCCTAAATTTTGGGGAAAATTTGATCCAATTCAATTTTCATCAAATTGACCATGTATAACACTATGTTATCATCATTCAAGCATATTCAAACAATCAATTTCATCCAAACATGCTCAAATCAATTTTACCTAATTTTACCCTAATTCCATTTCATGCTTAAACAAGGCTCTTCATACCATTGTTATGTTTTGTAGGTCAAACCAAGATCAATTTAAGCATTTAAACATGTGAATACATCAAAGTTAAGTTGCGGAATACTCACTTTGATCGGCTTTTGCAATGCGAGGAACAACAAAAATTTATTCAAGCTCCTTGAAGCTCTCAGCTTTGGCATCCATTTGTGCTCCAAGTTGAATTTCCAAGCTCCAAGCTTTGTGTGTAGATTCCATGCTCATGAATGGGTTTCCCTATCACCTTTGTATGACTTCTAATGTCTGCTAGCATCTTGGAAATTTTGCCACAAAATTTCCTAAGCTTCTTGTAACTCTCGGCTTTGAAGAAACAAAAGAGAGAAGAAGATGGCCCTTGGCCGAATGTAGTAGGGAGAGAGAGGAAGAGAATGAGTTTGTTGTTGTGTATTTGGTTTTCCAAAAACTAATACCAAAAATTCAAATCCAAAAAGTACAAGGCAATAAAGCCTTCCAACCACCCCCATCAATCACAAGTGACTAACATCACATCACTCAAATTGACAAGACATTTATCACTTGAATGACTAATGATGTGACGCTTGATGTGACTTGTGCGCCGCACTTGAATTCGAAATGCGAGTGGGCCCGCAAACACTCCCGGGCTCGGGTTCGCTAATTCTGAATTAACGAATTTTCCTTTGCGACGTAATTAAATCAAATTTAATTAAATAATTATCCCTAGCAAAATTACTATTCACGTCGCTAGCGAATTAATTCTAAATTAACTCGTTCGCCCGAATTTAAAATCTAATTTTAATTCCGCGTCGAAATCTAATTTCGTATAATATATCAAATATATTATTTTATTGATTAATTCCAAATTAATTGTTCTCTCTCTTTAAATAAAATTTTATCCCAGATAAAATATCTTCGTAATTAATCCCAGATTAATTTTCTCTCTCTCTTATAATTAATCCCAGATTAAAAATGTGTGAGTCATACGTCATTGGTGAATCTTGGGGAAGCGACCCATGAGATCCCCGGATATGTTGGCAGTAAATCCGGTCGTCGGACTATCCGAACACATACGTACCTAGTACTACGTTTTTACCGATTTACAAGACATGGTTGGCTTCTAGCAAAGCACCGTGCCTACCCAATTCACCATAAATATTCATAAAGGAATATGTAATCTGTATCAAGCGTAGTATACGAACAATTTTGCCCAAATTTTAGGCTTGGCCGAGAATGGTACCCTATTTTGTGTCTTGGAATTTTTTGATTTTGTTTCATTGGATGAGTTGGAATCAATTGGGAATGTTGATTTATAATTTAACTGGATTGAATTCGGAATTGATTTGAAAAAACCCCACATTACCGAGACATTATAGCATGTATATGGGTTTGATTTTTGATAAAAATGTGTTGGACATGTTTTGTTGTTAATTAGCATGATTAATTAGGCTAATTGATGTTTTGGAAATATTGATTTGGGTATTTAATTATGTTATGCACTTTAGTTTAATTAAATTGTGAAATTGGAATTTTTGTGATTTAATTAAATGGGCTTAAATTGGATTTAGGCTTGAAAAGTTGTAAATGGGCTAATTGGGCTTGGTTGTACCAAGATTGGTTTAGGCAAATTGGTTTGATCCAATTTTGCCCAAAACCGAATCCATAAAGTCCAAATGCGACTAATGGACCTTTAACTTTAATTGGGCCTAATGGGCCTAAATTGGTTTCTAGGCTTATGGGGTTATTCCTTGATTGGGCTTTGGTTATTGGGTTTGACCCAAGTTGACCAAAAGTCCACGCCTTAAAGAAATTAATTAAAAGCCCATTGGACTTTCATTAAATTAACATTGGATGTTAATCGGGCTTTGAGACCCATAACGATTAAATTTGGAATTTAAGTCGTAAAGGTTCGTTAATAAAGTGTAGTATTTAATTTGGAATTAAATAGTGAATTAGTATTAAATACATATTAAATTGGATTTAATGTTGTAGTTTAATTTAATTCAAGAATTTGTACTTTGAGTACTTATTCGCAAAAACGAGTTGGACTAGCACAAAATCAAATCGTTGTTTGAACATTGGATGGTCATTAATTATTAGATGAATTAATTTGATTAGATTGATTGGTAACATGCTTGTGTGAATACATGGTTGTGATGCATGAATAATGTATATCGGATGGATATTAGATGGGTGTGGCAATTTTGGAAATTGTTGTAATAAATTTAGAATTTATTAATTGGACCTGCGTGTCCAGCCTATTACCTCTTTGACTCTATGTATTTCTCTTCTCACCTATTCCCCTCAATGTAAATAAGGTTTCTTTAGAAGTGTAGTGTAACGGGTAGAAGCAATACTTGTGCTAGCGGGAGAAAGGAAAGTGAGAGATTTGATCTAGGATCAATGTGTAAAGTATCCATCCGCATATCATTATTATTTATTTATATGCTCCTTATTATGTGTTTAGAATGCATGTTTAAGGGTGTATGATGTTGAGACCTTAACAAAGATAATAATTTGGTTGCCAATTTGCACGGGAAAAACCCTCACAAAATATTAAGCGTTTTTCCTTCCATTGAGTGATTCTTACTCAAGATCCAAGACTGGAATTAGTTTGTTGGCAAAAGTCAAGACCTTTGCCCATCGAGGATGTGTTTGAATCACGAAGGCTTTTTTCCATATTGGTATCTTGTGCAAGTTGTGGTTTGTTGCCCAAAGTCAAGACCACTTCTTGTCCATCGACATTGATTACGAAGCTTTCCATGGTCAATGGGTTCCGCTTAACTGGGATCACTAAGTTTGTTGTGCCAAAGCCAAGGCTTAGTTGATTCAGAGGAAAAAGGTTAGGCAATATATTGGATATATTGGCATATATATGTTGGTTTCTATTAAGGTCCCAAGATCATAAACAAGCATGAAATATGTGCGAATACAAATCGAAGAAGTTGCGGAATACTCACATCGATCAGTTGAGCGACGCTACGACGAACAAAACTCAAAAACTGCTCACTGCAGCTCACGGCAGTGGATTACTTCAAGATCACTATTTTGGCGTCAATGGTGGTCCTTCGTCAAGCTCTAAGCTTCCTCGAATGGTTCCCAGCTCATGGGTGGACTTCCCTATCACCTTCGCATGTCTCTCGGATTGCTAGATCTTGTGATTTTGCCACAAAAATCACACAATCATGCTTCCCACTACTCAGGGTTTTAACAGAAAACCAGTGAAGTTTTGCCCCATGGGCGTGTGAAGAAGAAAGAGATGAAGTGAGAGAGAGATTTGTGTAAGTTGTATTGATTTTGTGTATCAAATACACATATATATTTTCCAAAAATAATAAAGTGATTTACCATTCAAAAAGTCAAATGGTAAAGCTTTCCAACAACTCCAACAACTACCATCAATCAATCACATCAATCAATGAAGTGTCACATCACTCAAAGTGACATGATTTGACGCTTGATGTTACTAGCGATTTGACGATTGATGTGACTTGCGTGCCGCACTCGAATTCGAAATGGGAATACGCTCGCAAATAATCCCGAGCTCGGGTTCGCTAATTCCAAATTAACGAATTTTCCGTTGCGACGCAATTAAATGATTACGCCTAGAGAAGTCACTATTCACGTCGCTAACGAATTAATTCTAAATTAATTTGTTCGCCCGAATTAAAATCTAATTTTAATTCCGCGTCGAAATCCAATTTCGTTTAATATATCCAATATAATAATTTATTGATTAATTCCAAATTAATCGTTCTCTCTTTAAATGATATTTTATCCTAGATAAAATATCTCCGCAATTAATCCAGATTAATTTTCTCTCTCTTCTAATTAATCCCAGTTAATTTAGAGTGCGAGTCATACGTCATCGGTGAATCTTTGGGAAGTGACCCATGAGATCCTCGGATATGTTGGCAGTAAATTTGGTCGTCAAAGTATCCGAACACGTAAGTACCTCGTACTACGTTTATACCGATTTACAAGAAAAGGTTGGCCTCTAGCAAAGCACCATGCCGACCCAATTCTCCGGAAATATCCTTACAGGAATAAAGGATCTATATCAGGCGTAGTATACATAGTATTGCGTATTTCTGTCCAGTATCGGATGATCACGTGCTAGGCCTGGGGCTGGAATTGTGTCTGCCCCGTACGAAGCACATGTCGGATGTCTGGTAACTAGTCTTTATAATCAGATAAACATGACCTTGTCATTTTATCCCGATGACTGCTGTACTTAAGAGTACTAGTACCGTATCCTACATGACCAACATCTCCATATGACTGGAGTGACACTTCCATCTTGACATCACACCCAACACACTACGATTCTCAATATACCCAGCATTGGCGTACACAGAACCTGATAAAACCCTGGACGACCACAACCAAAGTATATTGATTGTCGCAAGTATTAGCGGTGCAAGTCTCATGTTAAGACCAAATACACCTACCCTGATTTTGGACTTCCATAGACACATAGTCATATAACCAATGGAATTCCGAGGGGGTCTATCCAGAGCGAAGCTGTTTCCCGTACCATCGGTAAAACACAACCACCTATTACACTTGCATGAGTATCCTATACCCAAATATATGAGAACTATGTCGTTGTGCCCTCACAACTCGTACAAGTGTAATACTAGTCTTTTACGTATTTATCAATGTTCAATCTCGATAATACTCTGACTAGGGATATTTAATGATTTATCATTCGTGGACTGATACTGTCTCATATCATTCTCCGTCCAGGAACAAATCATAGGGAACTCCTATCATTTATATATCTAGGTGATCTAATTCTTGGACAAAATGACCCATAGCGTCACTATTTGCACAGATCATTGTGTTGTTGTAGCAAATTAACTATGTGACAAGAAAATTGCACTCTCATCATTTGTGATTAGATCACTATATATATATAAATGAAGAGAGGTCCCTATGATTAGTTCCTAGACTGAGAATGATATGAGACAGTATCAGTCCCCGAAAGAATAATCATTAAATATCCCTAGCCGGAGTATTATCGAGACTGGACATCGATAATGCGGAATAGGCTAGTATTGCACTTGTGTGCATTGTGAGGGCACAACGGCATAGTTCTCATATATATAAGTATTGGATACTTATGCAAATGCGATAGGAGGTCATGTTTCACCGATGGTACGGGAAACAGCTTCGCTCTGGATAGACCCCTCGGAATCCCATTGGTATTATGACTATGTGTCTATGGGAGGCCGAAATCAAGGTAGGTGTATATAGTCTGAACCTGAGACTTGCATCGCTAATACTTGCGATAATCGGTAGACTTTGGTCTTGGTGGTACAGGGATTTAACCGGTTCTGCGTACACCACTTCTGGGTTTATCAGAGAGTCGTAGTGTATTGGGTGTGATGTCAAGACGGAAGTATCACTTCAGTCATAGTGGAGATGATGTCATGCAGGATACGGTATTAGTGCTCTTAAGTGTTGCGCAACCATCGGGATGTTATGACTAGGTCATGCATATCCGATTATAGAGACTAGTTACCAGACATCTGACATGTGCTTCGGACGGGGCAGACACTTATCCAGCCCCAGCCCTAGCACGTGACTATCCGATACTGGGCCAATATACACAATACTACGGTATACTACGCTTGATACAGATCTATATATTCCTGTAAGAATATTTCTGGAGAATTGGGTAGGCATGGCGCTTTGCTAGAAGCCAACCTTGTCTTGTAAATCGGTATAAACGTAGTACGCGATACTTACGTGTTCGGATAGTCCGACGACCGTATTTACTACCAATATATCCGGAGATCTCATGGGTCGCTTCCTGAAGATTCACCGATGAAGTATGACTCGCACTTTAATTAATCTGGGATTAATTCGATGAGAGAGAAAATTAATCTGGGATTAATTACGGAGATATTTTATCTCGGATAAAATATCGTTAAAGAGAGAGAACGATTAATTTGGAATTAATCGATAAATTAATATATTCGATATATTATAACGAAATTAGATTTCGACGCGGAATTGAAATTAGATTTTAATTCGGGCGAACGAATTAATTTAGAATTAATTCGTTAGCGACGTGAATAGTGAATTCACTAGGCGTAATCATTTAATTACGACGCAACGGAAAATTCGTTAATTTGGAATTAGCGAACCCGAGCCCGGGATTGTTTGCGAGCGCATTCGCATTTCGAATTCGAGTGCGGCACGCAAGTCAAATCAAGCGTCTAAATCGCAAGTCACATCAAGCGTCAAATCACATGTCACTTTGAGTGATGTGACATTTGATTGATTGATGTGAGTTGATGAGAGATGAAAGAAAGCATTTAATGTTTGTCTTTTAGAAATTAAAAAGTGGTAAATGATTTATTATTTTTGGAAAATATAAATCTATTACAATTTTTTATTTCCCTCTCACTCTTCACGGTTTTAGGTTTTTGGAGCCAAAAACCCTTCTTCTCTCCTACGCCTCTTCTCTCCCATTTTTCTGCTGCTCATTACCGTGACACAGAGGAGAAACCAGTGAGTATTTTGTGGCAAAATACAAGAGAGCTAGCACTCCATGAGTCCATACAAAGGTGATAGGGAAGTGTCTTCATGAGCTTGGAATCACCTTGATAAGCTTGGAGCTTGGAGCATCAATGGAGGACCACCCAAAGCCGAAAATGGAGCTGCAGTTCACTGCCATTGCCGAGCTTGGAGGGAGGCAGAAACATGAAGTGCGAATTTGGTCCATCTTCGTTGCATCTCTACCGATCCATGTGAGTTTTTCCGCACCTCATTTGGTTGTATTCAACTCGTTTTTATGCATGATTTATGATCCTTGGGACTTGATTGAAACTCTACAATGGTATCTTGAGCCATTTGTGCATAAAACGAATTTAGTGTTCTTGAGCAAAATTTGGGGCTTTTTGATTTAAGCATGATTTTGACAAATTGTTTGTTTAAGAATGTTTGTATATGAATAACTTAGAGTTATATGTAATCAATTTGAAGAAAAATTAATTGGATTGATTTTCCCCAATTTGCTTATTGTTGGCCAAAACTTTAATTTGGGTAAACTTGATTTTGAGCATGTTTAATGAAATTGGATGATTTAGAATTCTTAAATGTTGTTTAATTGATGATTGATTAGATCAATTTGATGAAAAGTGTTTGGAACAATTTTTCCCCAATTTGCTTGTGATGGCCGAAAATATGAACCCTAATATTGTCTTGGATTTTGATTTTTTTGTTCATTGGATGACTTGGAAATCATTTAGGGATGTTGAATTTATGTTTGATTGGGTTCAATTGGATTGAATTTGATTTGGGCATATTTTTCCCCTTTGGCCGAGACACTTGAAGCATGAAATTGGGTTTGATTTTGATCAAATTATGTTGGACATGATTAATTGATGTTAAGCATGATTAATTGGACAATTTAGTGTTTTGGAAACTTTGATTTGGGTAATTAATAATGCTATACACTTTAGGTAATTTAATTGGAAAATTTGGAATTTTTGAAATTAAATTATTGGGCCTTAAAATTGGATTTGGGCTTTTAAAGTTGTTATTGGGTTTATTGGACTTTGTTGTACAAAGTTGGTTTAGGCCAAAATTGGTTGGATCCAATTAGGCCCAAAACCGCTTCCAAAAGGCCCAAATGCGACTAATGAACCTTTAACGTTTAATTGGGCCTAATGGGCCTAAATTAATTTATGGGCTTATGGGGTAACTCCCAGATTGGATTTTGGTTATTCGGTTTGACCCGAGTTGACCAAAAGTCCACGCCTCAAGAAATTAATTAAAAGCCCATTGGACTTTAATTAAATTAATATTGGATATTAATCGGGCTTTGAGACCCGTAACGATTAAATTTGGAATTTAAGTCGTAAAGGTTTATTTTATAAAGTGTAATATTTAATTTGGAATTAAATAATGAATTAGAATTAAATACGTATTAAATTGGATTCAATCATGTAATTTAATTTTATTTGAGAAATCGTACTTTGAGTACGTGTTCGCAATACGAGTTTGACTCGAACAAAATCAAAACTTTGTTTGAACATTGGATGATCACTAATTATCAGATTAATTAATTTGATTAGATTGATTGATAACATGCTTGTATGAATACATGGTTGTGATGCTTGAATAATGTATATCAGATGGATATTAGTCGGGTGGGGCAATTTTAGAAATTGTTGTAATAAATTTGATTTATTAATTGGACCTGCGAGTCCAGCCTTATCTCCTATTCTTTGTATTCTCTTCTCACCTATTCCCACTACAAGAAAAAAGGCATTTACTGACACTAAGGTTAGTGACACTAGGCTAAAAGTGTCAGAAACGACGTGTAAATGGGCCTATTTCCGTGTTTTTCACTTAAATATCAATAATTACTGACACTATGGTATCAGCGATTTTAGTGTCAGTAATTACTATTACAATAGTATCAGTAAGAAATAATAAAAAAAAAAAAACGCGTAGTCGTCTGGAGTCGAACCAACACCTCGCGGAAGTGACGTTTTTCGCATATATTACTGACACTAGAGTATCAGTAAATTTAGTGTCAGTAATTAATGATACCTTAGTATCAGTAAAAAAATTAAAAAAAAAATTATTTCCTTAAGTCTGCTGGGACTCAAAATTGTAACCATTGATATAAATTTTTTTTTATTGTAAGGCTTTACCACTGGGCCAAATCGTGACTTTTGTTCTATTGTGTTAGGTTATTTTACTTATTTTGTTAATCCCTTCCCACATATTCATAAAATTTCAATTTTGGCTCTGTCCTAACCCTAATCTCCGAAATTGATTTCATCACTCTCTTCTCTGCTCTCAGCCTCTCACGATCACAAGTCATGACTATCATCACTCATCACTCATCATCGGTCTTCTCTGGTTGCTTCACAGTCTGCTCTCGGTCTCTCATCTCAGCTTCAGGTGCCTCGATTGCTTGCTCTCAGAAGTTGGATCTCAGTCTCTCATCTTAGGTGCCTTGGTAATTCTTATCTCTTGCCACCCCTCTTCCAGATATTGCTCTTTAATGTCACTTGCTCTTTAATCGATCAGTTTGTGAAGCAAGCTTCGAATCAGAAAGGTGCAACACTCGGCTCCGTCATCGTCGAAGCCACTTTGCAGCCCTCGCTCTTTGCTTTCTTTGAGATTCTTGTTGTTCCCAATATTGCCGAGGTAACTGAAATTTGTTATTTTTAGGGTTTATACTCATAGTTTCTTTATTATGTTCCTAATTTTTTTTTTGTTCTTGTATTGGTCGAGTTAGAGATTAAATTATGTGTCAAAAAAAGTTTACCTTCTGTTTGGTTGCTGAGAAAATGGAGGAAAAGATTTGGAAATGAAATTACGGTCATTTTGTGGCTTATGTTCTTTGTCTTGATCAGAGTTCATGTTCAATCAATGATATTTATTGTATAATTCATTTTGATTTTTTTTTTGGGTGGTGATATTTGTAGCATTAGTTATTTGAAAGATTTAAGCATTGAAGGGATAATTTTATAGTAGAAAGGGGTATGAGAGTTGGGAATGCATTATCATGAATCTGAATTTTCGCTTCTATTATTGAGGAATGCATCAAAACTTGGTTTTGAAAATTATTTTCTCAGAGCTTGGGTAGAAAATGGATGAGAATGGCCAAAATTCTGGACCATTGCGGGAGGAGCTAGTGCAAATGGCTACTAAGTTTCTGTCGAATGCAACAGTTAGAAACTCTCCAGTCATCCATAGGCGAAGCGAATGTTTCTTGAGAATATGGGCCTTAGGAAAGACGAGATAGATGAAGCCTTTCGTCGTGTTCCTGTAAGCACATTGTTTCTCTTGATTTTCAAATATTTTTCTATTCAACTCAATTACTCGAATGATCATTTTTGGATGAGTTCTATCTTTCTCTTATATTCTTTTGCATACAAATGCAGGATCCGCCTTCAAATATAACAACGGAGCAGAATATTACCCCAATTCAACGTAAGTTTTTAACATTTTTCATCCCTTAAGAGGTCTTTAATGCAGCATTCATATCCCAGATGTTGAAATTGATAATTGCTTTACTGCCATCACATTTGGAATATCATTGCATGTTGGCCCATAATCTAAAATAGATGAACAGTCAAAGGCAGTCAGAAAGGTTCGACCACAAGTGACAGCACTAGCAACATCTCCACCATCTCGGTTTTACTGGACACATGCTTTTGTTTTTGTGGGTTTTCTTGCCGTTTCTTGTGCTGGGACAACTAATTTTTGAAGGTACTTGAAAAACTTTTGTACACCAGGTCATAAAGTTAGATGCCTTGTAGTTTTTATTGTCCAGTAGTATTATTATGGCTTTACCATTCATTTATGTATGCCTCGTTTAGAACGTTATTTTGCCAAGGTTGAAGTCTTGGATTCGGAAGGTTGTTTTAGAATAACATGTTGTCTCTGCAAAGAAATAAAAACCAAGCCTGCTCGAAGAAGTTACAGCTGCCGCCAAGTCAGCCAGCACTGCAGCTGCTGATGCAGCAAAAGCAAGCATGGAGATTTTGAACACAAAAAACAAAGGTGGTCTTATTTGGATTTGCTTTTTTCCGTAATTTAACATATCTAGAAATGGTCGGTTGTCACATTGTTTAATAACACATAACTGTTGGTCGGTTACTCGTTTTTTTACAAGTTCTATTCTGCCTATTTTTTGCTGGCTCTTTCATAACTTCATATGTACACATGTTATGAACATATGTTGTTCAAGTTTATTGTTGCATGACCAACTGCATTACAGTGTCTGTTTTACAGATTTTGCAGGAAAAAGAGAGAGAGAGATAGATTATTTATAGAGTAATTGATATACAGATTACACCCATATGGAAACCTATCTGGGTGTACCGTTAAGGGATATTATGCTTGTCCACTTTGTGGGATAGGAAATATTTGTTAGTTCGTCATTTATTAGATGTGATGCACATTGAAAAAAATGTGTGTGAAAACATCTATGGTACAATACTTCATCAAGCAGGCAAGACAAAGGATGGGATTAATGCTAGAAAAGATCTTTGAGGTGCAGCATGAATGCTATGGAAGCAGTATTTGATATATTGAGATCTAACATGTTTATCTCATCTATTTTTATGGCAATTACCTGGAATGTTACATTCTAGTACATTTTGAGCTTTGAACTTTTAGTTTCCAGGAATTCCATAATGAACAACTATCTTGTCATCTTGATTTGCTTCCTGCATTTGGAAACAGTATTAGATCATGTCATCTGATAAACTTCATCTGGTTCATGAGATCCTTTTATTTCAGTTTTATGTCCGTCTATATATATATATGTGTTGTGTGTGTGTGTGTGTGTGTGTTATTGATTTGTTTGTTTTGGTGATTATGTAGCGGTATGAAAGATACAACTTGTTATTATGGATGCCATTTGGTTTTTTATATGCATGCTCTTAGGTTGTTGGTATGGTTATTGTCAATAAATGCTTTATGTGACAAAAATTAGATTAGGGTTATATTTTGTATTTTTATTTGGATGTATTTAATTTTTTTATTTATGAAGATATCGATTTTTTTTGGAAGTCCATCTAATTCTTAACATTTGGTTTATAATTTCAGATTTTGTGCCAGATATCATATTGTTGGGGGATTGTTGCAGGTTTCTCAACAAGTATCATGAATTTTGGTGGGGGCATGACATTTTGATGGGACTTTAAGAGTAGTTTTTGAAATATATATATGTTAATTTAAAGATTGGCTATGGAGTTTTTGTATTCATCATGTGATACTGTTGAATTGATTAATACGATTAATCTATTATATTGCGAATTTTATATAAATGTAATTTTTTAGTTTTTTATTTCATTGAGTTGGTATATATATATATATATATATATTTTATGATTAATTTAATTACAAAAAATAAGAAATATAATTGTGAAATAATACGATTTTTAAATTTAAAAGATATTGACGGATATTGATACTATAGTAACAATAATTACTGACACTAAAAATCAAATATATGCGATATACTGATACTGCAGTAACAAAATTTACTGACACTATAGTATCACTAAATACTGATGATATAGTGTCAATAATTACTGACACTAAAATAGTGTGAGAGATTACTGATACCATAGTGTCAATAATTTTCTGATACTACAGTATTAACGTTTACTGACACTAAGAATCACTGACACTAGAAACTAGTGTCAGTGATTTCTGGCTGCGCCAACACTGACACATTTATATAGTGTCAGTAAAAGCCTTTTTTCTTGTAGTGTCCCCTCAATGTAAATGAGGTTTATTTAGAAGTGTAGTGTAACGGGTAGAAGTAATACAATTGCTAGCCTGGAGAGAGAAAGAGAGAGATTTGATCTAGGATCAATGTGTAAAATATCCATCCGCATATCATTATTATTTTATGATATGCGCTTTATTATGTATTTAGAATGCATGTTTAAGGGTGTATGATGATGAGACCTTAACAAAGATAATAAATTGGTAGCCAATTTGCACACGAAAAGCCCTCATCAAATATCATGCGTTTTTTCCTTCCATTGAGTGATTCTTGCTCAAGATCCTAGATTGGCAGGGGTTGTTGGCCAAAGTCAAGCCCTTGTCCGTCGAAGATGTGTTTTAATCACGAGGCTTTGTTCCATATCGGTGTCTTGTCCAAGTTGTGGTTTGTTGGCCAAAGTCAAGACCACTTCTTGTCCAACGACATTGATTACGAAGCTTCCATGTCAATGGGTCCGCGCTTGACTGGGATCACTAGGTTTGTTGTGCCAAAGCCAAGGCCTAGTTGATTCAGAGGAAAAAGGTTAGGGTATACATTCGATGTATAGGCATATATAAGATATATGTTTGGGACTTGGATGTCCACCTACTGGATCTAGGAGTTGGATGAGATCCAATTGATCTTAGAGATCTACCTAGTTAATTATCATACAATTTGTTGGCCAAAGTCAAGATTGTGTGATATTTAACGGGATCCTAGCCCACTAGGAAACACGGTTTCCCGAGTACTCGACAGAGGGTTAGAGGCTCGCCGAAAAATAGTGGGAGGCAAGAATTGAATTTGCAATATTCGTTCAATTACTCGCCATACGCGCTCATTCAAATTATTTCATCGTAATATTAAATGTTAGTTGGACTAATATTTAAATTGTTGTTTTAATAAACAGTTGGACTGTATTATACTTGATTATATATAATTGGATTATATTAATCAATATATTTGAATTAATTAATTTCAGTTTACAGTTGATTTTATAATTGGATTATAGTAATCAATGTAATTGAGGTTAATTAATTTGGATTATATTTGATTATATAGTTGGACTATTATAATCATTATAATATATATAGTACCACTAATCGTTGATTAAATAGTTGGACTATTGTAATCAAGATAAAATTGAAAAGTTGGATATTTAAAATATAATCTAGGATTAAAATATTTTAAATGATTTAATTTTCAAATTGGGAATAAATAATAAGTTACTTTATTTGATAAAAAAACTTATTATACCTTAAGCCCAAAATTAAGCAATATAAGTAGAGCATAAAATCTTTGGAAGATTTATGTGATGATGACTTTAATGCTTAATTTAATATACTTGTCATAAATCTAATTTTAGATTTAAAAGTATTAAAATTGCAATTAATAATTCTTGGAGAATTAATTGACTATTCTAGAGGAGATAAAGTCAAAGTTGCAATTGGGCATGCAGCACGAGGTGCACATCGTTTCGATATTCCAAAACCCAAGGCTTGGCCAAAGGTTTGTGAAATATTGAAAAGATAATTGACATATCCTAAAGTGACTACCATTTGGATATGGAAGACACGAAGGAATTAAAGAAAGGGCGAGGCTCTAACTTTAAAAATATTTGTCAAAGTTATGTTCATTACTAGTATTGAAATTGGATTTTAAATACTTAGTGTGGTACATAAAATATATGTATTGATGTTCAGAATCCGCTATGAGCTGGATACTGACTTCAAGCCGAGATTTCTCTGCGAATCGGAAACGGGACGAAAGTCGTTGTTTCGACCGTAGATACCTAAGTTTAGGAACTACCCTTTGGGTATATACTTAAATTAGGAACTGTTATAATGTAACTAGTTTGACTAGAGACATTATCTCTATATCAGTGTTTAATCCGTTGCGGATAAAACCTTTATATCATAGAACACTAAGTGTTTTATTATATAAAGATGATACTGAGATAAATACATTAGATGTAAATAACAGAATTTATATTTTGAATATAAATAAAATCTCAAACATATAAAATGACAAATAAATAGCTCAAATTGATTTGATCAATAGAGACTTATTTGTGGCATTGTTGTCTAGGACACAATTTAACGAGACTCGTATATCCACACTTTTGAAGAGTGGGTACCAGGACTGATTTGACTATTCAAATAAAGTCTACGAATCTAGTTTGTTAGGTAAAGTACCTAAAACACTGTTTACTTGGTAATAGTGTAAGTGCCACCGATCTGTTAGCCATATTCATGGTGAAGTAAGTGGGCCCATATCTAGCTAGGCTAGATGTGAACATGAATATTTCGTGACCTTAAACGGATGTGGAATCACGTTATGGTTATGTGTTTCTTTTGAAGAACACAAATCGGAAACTTTTAGAGTTTCGACACGAAATAGACAAACAAATCGGCTATGGTATTATACCGTCACGGTAAGACCGTAATGGAAAATACTTAAGCAATAAGTTTCTTATATACTTGAAAGAGTATAGTATTCTTTCAAATGAGGACTTCTCCCGGAACACGTCAAAGTGACGGTGTGTCCGAACGGGTTAACCGAATCATGTTAGACATGATAAGGCTAATCATGAGTCGCTCTGGGCTACCATTTCCTTCAACGGATAAGTTTTAATAGTGCAATAACTTATTTAGAATAAGGTTCAATATAAATCTGTTTGACAGATGTCATATAGGATATGAACAGGGAAGAAACGAGGTTTCTCATTCCTGATAATTTGGGTATGCCAGGCATAACGTTTGGATGATACCAAACTGAAAGACCCAAATTGGAACAGTGCCTATATTGGTTATCCTAAGGGAAACCTTAAGTATAGTACTTGTAAATCTCACATGAGAACAATGTGATTGTTCCTCACCATGCGGTTTTTCCTGAGAGGAATACCGATATGCAGTGGTCAGTGGGAGGATAGTGATACTCGATGAAAAATCGGAGTAATACTGTTCAAGGCACAAGGTCCGTAATGGAACACAAATAGTTCATCAATGATGAATCTGTACCATTAATCTTCGAATACACAAGAACTGAGTAGATCGGATAGAGTCAGAAAACAATCTAGGGTATGGGTTTCTGATCTAACCTCATAAAGATGTCAATCTTATGAAGGTATATTCACCGACTACGTTTTGAGGAAGTGATACGAGGTATCGACTCCCTATTATGGCAAAGTGCCATGAATCCGAAATGGATTCCATGTATAACAACTATTTTGGATACTAGTTGTTGTACCACAAGACATTGTGCCTATTGGTACTTTATAAGTCTTCAAGGAAGACATACATGAAAGGCAACATACCAACGTACAAAGCTAGGCTTGTAAAGAAAAGGTAGAGTTATCAACATTGTGTTGATTACGACGAAACCTTTTACCTGTTGCCATGGTAAATCCATTTTAAATATGCTTGTTGATAACTGCATATTTCATTTATGAAATGTGTCAGTTGCAGATCAAAATCGCTTTCCTGAAAAGGAAACCTTTTGAGGATGCTTACAACATCCTGACGATTTTGTATAACCGACAAACAAGGTTTGCGGGTTATTCGATCCATGTTTGGATTGAAACAAGCATAAGGTTCTTGGAACTGACGTTTTGAAATAATCATAATGGTTTATGATTTGACTCAAAACGAAATAATTCTTGTGTATATAAGGAGGTTAGTGGGAGGGCACTGACAATGAAATTCCCATAAAGCAATCGGTGAAAGCTTGGCTTTCATAAGAAATTCTCCGTAGAATTCTGGGGAGTAACAACCTTTATTCAAGGAATAAAGATCTACTGGGATAGATTTGGAGTTGTTAACACTCTCTGGGAAATTGTACATTTAAAATGTACTTGATATGGTGTCTCATACGCTTTGAGCATATGGAGTCACAATCAGAACAATCCAAGTGATAGTCATTGGATTGAAGTTAAGGACATCTATTAGTATCTTAGATAACTAAAGATGCTGTCTTAAATTATGGAGTAGGAGAACTTGAAGTGACTAGGATCACTGCTGCAATTTTCCAAACCGGTAAATATTGCGGTACTATAAAGTTTGAAGGACGGGACAGTAAGCTGGAAATATTCCGAGCAAGATAACTGTTGCCGAATAAACAACAAATGCGGAT
This sequence comes from Zanthoxylum bungeanum, assembly GCA_019454045.1. Taxonomy (NCBI): domain Eukaryota; kingdom Viridiplantae; phylum Streptophyta; class Magnoliopsida; order Sapindales; family Rutaceae; genus Zanthoxylum; species Zanthoxylum bungeanum. Next base: position 102,500 of record SKCR01032270.1, read on the forward strand.
TATTGCTGCAGTTGAGGCAGCAATAGAAGCCATTTGGATCGAAAATAAATCTAATTAGATTAGATATAGTTCTTTTAGCAGCTGAGCTAGGCGTCAGCACATGCTAAGGAATTAAAGGTCTCATCGACGATCCAGATATATACTTCTATATCATCTGATTCGTTCGGATCATACATCGTGGCGATGTGATGATCGTGTAAATCGCGTCAGACGATAATTAAACAAATCCGCTGACGAAAACCTTTCCTCAGCAATTTGAGCGAACCGTACATAGTTCGGGTGTGGGACACTTGAGTGACTGGCTATGTGCCAAGTGGGAGATTGTTGGACAAAATGACACATAGCGTCACTATTTGCACAGATCATTGTGTTGTTGTAGCAAATTAACTATGTGACAAGGAAATTGCACTCTCATCATTTGTGATTAGATCACCATAGATATATAAACGAAGAGAGGTCCCTATGATTAGTTCCTGGACTGAGAATGATATGAGACAGTATCAGTCCCCGAAAGAATAATCATTAAATATCCCTAGCCGGAGTATTATCGAGACTGGACATCGATAATGCGGAATAGGCTAGTATTGCACTTGTGTGCGTTGTGAGGGCACAACGGCATAGTTCTCATATATATAAGTATTGGATACTTATGCAAGTGCGATAGGAGGTCGTGTTTAACCGATGGTACGGGAAACAGCTTCGCTCTGGATTCAGAATCCCATTGGTATTATGACTATGTTGTAGAGTTTCAATCAAGTCCCAAGGATCACAAACATGCATAAAAACGAGTTGAATACATAAAGGAGTAAGGCGGAATACATACTCACATTGATGGGTTTTGATGAAATGAAGAATACAAGCCTTCAAGCTTCCTCCATAAGCTCGGCAATAGCTTCCTCATGCAGTGGACTGCTCGGTTGGTGACTGGTTTGCCTCCTCCATGTTCGGCCATTGAAGACTCCATTGAAGCTTCAAGATTCAAAAATAAATCCAAGCTCACAAATTCGTTTCCCTATCACCTATGTATAACCCAAGGTGTTCTAGCACTTCTTCATCTTCCTTGCTTCTCCTTTTAATTCGGTCATAACCAGAAATTTTAGGGAAGAAACGGTTCAAAACCGTGAAGGAGAAGAGGAAGGAAAGAGATGGAGAGAAAAATGCGTAAAAGGAGAGAGAGAGAAAGAAAAAGTGTAATTAGGTTTATATATTTTAATTTCCAAAATTAATAATAATAATACCTTTTACCACTTTTTATTTCTATTAAAACAATTCCTTTTACTTTTCAAAAAGCAAAAGTCAAAAAGCAAAAAAGTGCTTTTCAATCATCTATCACTATTCACATCAAGTCACTTTATTAAAGTGACAACATGTCATATCACATCACTCAAAGTGACAAGTGATTTGACGATTGATGCGAGTAGTGATTTGACGCTTGATGTGACTTGCGTGCCGCGTTCGAATTCGAAATACGAATGCGCTCGCAATCACTCTCGGGCTCGGGTTCGCTAATTCCAAATTAACGAATTTTCGGTCGCGTCGTAATTAAATGATTACGACTATCGAAATCACTATTCACGTCGCTAACGAATTAATTCTAAATTAATTTGTTCGCCCGAATTAAAATCTAATTTTAATTTCGCGTCGAAATCCAATTTCTAATAATATATCAAATATATTATTTTATCGATTAATTTCAAATTAATCGTTCTCTCTCTTTAACGATATTTTATCCGAGATAAAATATCTCTGTAATTAATCCCAGATTAATTTTCTCTCTCATCGAATTAATCCCAGATTAATTTTCTCTCTCTTCCAATTAATCCGAGATTAATTAAAGTGCGAGTCATACGTCATCGGTGAATCTTCAGGAAGCGACCCATGAGATCTCCGGATATGTTGGCAGTAAATACGGTTGTCGGACTATCCGAACACGTAAGTACCTCGTACTACGTTTATACCGATTTACAAGACAAGGTTGGCTTCTAGCAAAGCGCCATGCCTACCCAATTCTCCAGAAATATTCTTACAGGAATATATAGATCTGTATCAAGCGTAGTATACCGTAGTATTGTGTATATCAGCCCAGTATCAGATAGTTGTTGAGTTCTAATATATGTCCCAAGATCAACAAATCAAGCAAGAAAACGCATGAATACACAACATAGGAGGTGCGGAATATACTCACAATGGTCGGTTTTGATGCGAAGAATAACACAAGCCATTTTCGTCCTCCATTGAATTCGGCAGTAGCTCTCATTGACAGTGGGCCGCTCGGTTTTGGGCGTTTTGAACTCCACCATTTTCGGCCATGCAAGACTCCATTGAAGCTCCAAGCTTCAAGCTTTCCAAGGATGATCCCAAGCTCACAAATTCGTTTCCCTATCACCATAATATAACTCATGTGTGTGCTAGCACTTGTCTTCTTCATTTGCTTCTCAAATGCTCGGTCAAACCAGAACAAAGACAAGAAGAAATCGGCTTGAAGCCGTGAGATGAAGAAGAAGAAAAGAGAGGGAGATGAGAGATCGTGAATGAGGAGAGAGAGAGGACCGAATAATGTAAAGGAGGGAAAAGAAAAATGTAATATATATTATTCATTTATTTCCAAAAAATAAATAAAACATATATACCAAACCTTTTCATATTCCATCACTTTTACTTTTACTTTTACTTTAAGTCACATCACATCACTTTAATAAAGTGACAAGTTGTCAAGTCACATCACTCAAAGTGACAATTGATTTGACAATTGACGCGACTAGTGATTTAACGCTTGATGTGACTTGCGTGCCGCGCTCGAATTCGAAATGCGAATGCGCTCGCAATCACTCTCGGGCTCGGGTTCGCTAATTCCAAATTAACGAATTTTCCGTCGCGTCGTAATTAAATGATTACGCCTAGCGAAATCACTATTCACGTCGCTAACGAATTAATTCTAAATTAATTCGTTCGCCCGAATTAAAATCTAATTTTAATTCCGCGTCGAAATCTAATTTCTAATAATATATCAAATATATTAATTTATCGATTAATTCCAAATTAATCGTTCTCTCTCTTTAACGATATTTTATCCGAGATAAAATATCTCCGTAATTAATCCCAGATTAATTTTCTCTCTCATCGAATTAATCCCAGATTAATTTTCTCTCTCTTCCAATTAATCTTCTCTCTTTACTAATTAATCCCAGATTAATCATAGTGCGAGTCATACGTCATCGGTGAATCTTCAGGAAGCGACCCATGAGATCTCCGGATATGTTGGCAGTAAATACGGTCGTCGGACTATCCGAACACGTAAGTACCTCGTACTACGTTTATACCGATTTACAAGACAAGGTTGGCTTCTAGCAAAGCGCCATGCCTACCCAATTCTCCAGAAATATTCTTACAGGAATATATAGATCTGTATCAAGCGTAGTATACCGTAGTATTGTGTATATCAGCCCAGTATCGGATAGTCACGTGCTAGGGCTGGGGCTGGATAAGTGTCTGCCCCGTCCGAAGCACATGTCGGATGTCTGGTAACTAGTCTCTATAATCGGATATACATGACCTTGTCATAATATCTCGACGGCCGGCCAGCACTTAAGAGCACTAATACCGTATCCTGCGTGACATCATCTCCACTATAACTGAAGTGATACTTCCGTCTCGACATCACACCCAATACACTACGACTCTCTGATAAACCCAGAAGCGGTGTACGCAGAGCCGGTTAAAGCCTTGTACCACCAAGACCAAAGTCTACCGATTATCCCAAGTATTAGCGATGCAAGTCTCAGGTTAAGACTATACACACCTACCTTGATTTCGGCCTCCCATAGACACATAGTCATAATACCAATGGGATTCCGAGGGGTCTATCCAGAGCGAAGCTGTTTCCCGTACCATCGGTGAAACACAACCTCCTATCGCACTTGCATAAGTATCCAATACTTAAATATATGAGAACTATGCCGTTGTGCCCTCACAACGCGCACAAGTGCAATACTAGCCTATTCCGCATTATCGATGTCCTGTCTCGATAATACTCCGGCTAGGGATATTTAATGATTAATCCTTCGTGGACTGATACTGTCTCATATCATCTCAATCCAGGAACTAATCATATGGACCTCTCTTCATTTATACATATATGGTGATCTAATCACAAATGATGAGAGTGCAATTTCCTTGTCACATAGTTAATTTGTACAACACCGTGATCTGTACAAATAGTGACGCTATGGGTCATATTATCCAACAATCTCCCACTTGGCACATAGCCAGTCACTCGAGTGTCCCACACCCGAACTATGTACGGTTCGCTCAAATTGCTGAGAAAAGATTTTCGTAAGCGGATTTGCGTAATTATCTTCTGACGCGATTTATACGATCATCACATCGCCACGATGTATGATCCGAACGAATCAGATGATATAGAAGTATATATCTGGATCGTCGATGAGACCTTTAATTCCTTAGCCTGTGCTGAAGCCTAGCTCAGCTGCTAAAAGAACTATATCTAATCTAATTAGATTTATTATTGATCCAAATGGCTTCTATTTCTGCCTCAGCTGCAGCAATAATCCGCATTTGTTGTTTATTCGGCAACAGTTATCTTGCTCGGAATATTTCCAGCTTACTGTCCCGTTATTCAAACTTTATAGTACCGTAGTATTTACCGGTTTGGAAACTTGCAGCAGTGATCCTAGTCACTTCAAGTTCTCCTTCTCCATAGTTTAAGATAGCATCTTTAGTTCTCTAAGATACTAACAGATGTTCTTAACATCAATCAAGTACTTTTTAAATGTACAATTTCCCAGAGAGTGTTAACAACTCCAAATCTATCCCAGTAGATCTTTATTCCTTGAATAAAGGTTGTTACTCCCCAGAATTCTATGGAGAATTTCTTATGAAAGCCAAGCTTTCACCGATTGCTTTATGGGAAATTCATTTCCAAGAAATGACATATTATCATTATTTTACATGACATTCATGTCAGTGCACTCCCACTAACCCTTTTATATACACAAGAATCATTTCGTTTTGAATTAAATCATACTCCATTATGATTACATCAAAACGATAATTCCTAGAACCTATGGTTGCTTCAATCCAAACATGGATCGAATAACCTGCAAACCATGTTTGCTTGTTATGGTACGATAAAACCGACAGGATGTTATAAACATCCTCCGAAAGGTTTCCTTTTCAGGAAAGCGATTTTCCGTTAAGCTGACATATTTCATAAATGAAATACACAGCTTTAGCAAGCATTATCCAAATGGATTTACAATGGCAACAGGTTAAAGGTTTCGTCGGAATCAACACAATGTTGATAACTCTACCTTTTCTATACAAGCCTAGCTTAGTACGTTGGTATGTTGCCTTCCATGTATGTCTTCCTTGAAGACTTATAAAGTACCAATAGGCACAATGCCTTATGGTACATCAACTAGGATCCAAACTTGTTGATATACATGGAATCCATTTTGGACTCATGACACTTTGTCATAATAGGGAGTCGATACCTTGTATCACTACCTCATACGTAATCAGTTGGTATACCTTAAAAGATTAACATCTTTATGAGGTGAGATCAGAAACCCATACCCCAGGTTGTTATCTGACTCTATCTGATCTACGCGGTTCTTGTGTACTCGAAGATTAATGGAATAGTTTCATCATTGATGAACTATTTATGTTCCATTAGGGACTTCGTGCCATGAACAGTATTACTCCGATTTTCATCGAGTATCACTATCCTCCCACTGACCACTGCATATCGGTATTCCTCTCAGGAAAAACCGCATGGTGAGCAACAATCACATTGTTCTCATGTGAGATTTATAAGTACTATACTTATGGTTTCCCTTAGGATAACCTATATTGGCACTTATCCAATTTGGGTCCTTAGTTTGGTATTATCCAAACATATGCCTAGCATCCCAAATAGTCAGGAATGAGAAACCCGGTTTCTTTCCCTTTCATATCTAATATGTAATCTGTCAAACAGATTATTATGCAACCTTATTCTAAATAAGTTATTGCACTGTTAAAACTTATCCGTTGAAGGAAATAGTAGCTCAGAGCGACTCATGATTAGCCTTATCATGTCTAACATGATTCGGTTAATCCGTTCGGACACACCGTCACTTTGACGTGTTCCGGGAGGAGTCCTCATTTGAAAGAATACTATACTCTTTCAAGTATATAAGAAACTTATTGCTTAAGTATTTTCCATTACGGTCTTACCGTGACGGTATAATACTATAGCCGATCTGTTTGTCTATTTCGTGTCGAAACTCTAAAAGTTTCTGATTTGTGCTCTTCAAAAGAAACACATAACCATAACGTGACGCCACATCCGTTAAGGTCACAAAATATTCATGTTCACATCTAGCCTAGCTAGATATGGGCCTACTAACTTCACCATGAATAGGGCTAACAAATCGGTGGCTCTTACACTATTACCAAGTAAACAGTGTTTTAGATACTTTACCTAACAAACTAGATTCGTAGACTTTATTTGAATAGTCAAATCAGTCCTAGGACCCACTCTTCAAAAGTGTGGATATACGAGTCTCGTTTAATTGTGTCCTAGACAACAATGTCACAAATAAGTCTCTATTGATCAAATCAATTTGAGCTATTTATTTGTCATTTTATATGTTTGAGATTTATTTATATTCAAAATATAAATTCTGTTATTTACATCTAATGTATTTATCTCAGTATCATCTTTATATAATAAACACTTAGTGTTCTATAATATAAAGGTTTTATCCGCAACAGATTAAACACTAATATAGAGATAATGTCTCTAGTCAAACTAGTTACATTATAACAGTTCCTAATTAAGTATATACCCAAAGGGTAGTTCCTAAACTTAGGTATCTACGGTCGAAACAGCGACTTTCGTCCCGTTTCCGATTCGCAGAGCAATCTTGGCTTGAAGTCAGTATCCAGCTCATAGCGGATTCTGAACATCATACATATATTTTATGTACCACACTAAGTATTTAAAATCTAATTTCAATACTAGCTGTGAACATAACTAAGACAAACATTTTCAAAGTAAGAGCCTTGCCCTTTCTTTAATTCCTTCGTGTCTGCCATATCCAAATGGTAGTCACTTTGGGATATGTCAATTATCCTTTTCAATATTTCAGAAACCTTAGGCCAAGCCTTGGGTTTTTAGAATATCGAAACGATGTGCACCTCGCTACATACCCAATTGCAAACTTTGACTTTATCTCCTATAGAATAGTCAATTAATTCTCCAAGAATTATAAATTGCAATTTTAATACTTCTTAAATCTAAAATTAGATTTGACAAGTATATTAAATTAAGCATTAAAGTCATCATCACATAAATCTTCCAAAGATTTATGCTCTACTTATTTTGCTTAATTTTGGGCTTGAGGTATAATAAGTTATTTTATCAAATAAAGTAACCTATTATTTATTCCCAATTTGAAAATTAAATTATTTAAAATATTTTAATCCCAGATTATTTTAATATCCAACTTTTCAATTTTATCTTGATTACAATAGTCCAACTATTTAATCAACGATTAGTGGTACTATATATATTATAATGATTATAATAGTCCAACTATATAATCAAATATAATCCAAATTAATTAACCTCAATTACATTGATTACTATAATTCAATTATAAAATCAAATGTAAACTGAAATTAATTAATTCAAAATATTGATTAATATAATCCAATTATATATAATCAAATATAATACAGTCCAACTATTTATTAAACAACATTTTAAATATTAGTCCAACTAACATTTAATCTACGACGACAATAATTTGAATGAGCGCGTATGGGCGAGTATTGAACGAGTATTGCAAATTCAATTCTTGCCTCCCACTATTTTTCGGCAAGCCTCTAACCCTCTGTCGAGTACTCGGGAAACTGTGTTTCCTAGTGGGCTAGGATCCCGTTAAATATCACACAATCTTGACTTTGGCCAACAAATTGTATGATAATTAACTAGGTAGATCTCGAAGATCAATTGGATCTCATCCAATTCCTAGATCCAGTAGGCGGATATCCAAATCCTTAACATATATCTTATATATGCCAATACATCCAATGTATTACCTAACCTTTTTCCTCTGAATCAACTAAGCCTTGGCTTTGGCACAACAAACTTAGTGATCCCAGTCAAGTGTGACCCATTGACCATGGAAAGCTTCGTAATCAATGTCGATGGACAAGAAGTGGTCTTGACTTTGGCCAACAAACCACAACTTGGACAAGACAGCGATATGGAACAAAGCTCTCGTGATTCAAACACATCTTCGACGGACAAAGGGCTTGACTTTAGCCAACAACCCAATGCCAATCTCGGATCTTGAGTAAGAATCACTCAATGGAAGGAAAAACACTTGATATTGAACGAGGGTTTTTCGCGTGCAATTGGCTACCAATTTATTATCTTTGTTAAGGTCTCATCAAGACACAGGGTTAACATGATGCGTGTATGCATGAGATGCCTGAGATGCGTGCGATGTATGAGGTATAATATGTATGTGGTTATCAAAACAAATATCGGACTCATGGTTCTGACATATTTGGATCATGTTTGGATCTTCTAAGTACATTAAGGTTTTCATACAAGTTGTCCCATTATCATTTTAAGGTATTCAATCGTATCATTGCGAGGTGCAAACTTGTCCCAGTTGAAAAAGGCCCAACAGGTTTACACTTTCGCGATAACGTGGCTAAATAACTTTAAATGATACGGGGCCCAAACACAAAGTGGCCCATCGGTATTTTAGAAGCTTTTGGCCCAATCATCATAAGATACAATCTCGTCCGAATTTAAATGGCCCAACAAGCTCATACCTCATAAGAAGAAGTCCAAATGAATCCAAATGATGATGGTCCCAAACACAAGCATAAATGGTGGCTTCTATAGGTCATACAGCTATGGTTCACATACGGGTTTATAGGAGTATAGACAAAGGCTCTCGCCGGTGAAAGGTTGCCCACAACTAGGTCTCCCCACTCAAGGGTTCGAGCGACCAAATGAGCGTACCTTTTTTTTATACGCAAAGGTACGTGTAAATGAGTGATGATACATGAATAACTGTCAAATGGATTTCTTATTGAAGATTCCCCAGAGGGAGGGTGGAGCGAACTCTCTTAAATACCCTTTCCTCTTAGGCTCTTATCACCTTGGTGACAGGAATAAACAATAGATCCTCCAAATTAGTCCATCACGGTAAGCTTTGAGTAAATGATTATCTAGACGTCTTCACAGCTTTTCCTTTTGGCTATGAAAAGGTAGTGAGTGAAGGAAGACAACAAATCATTACCTAACTCTAATAATGCCTTTGGTTAAACCCTTTGGTCCTAACCCACTTGTAGACGGTTAAATAAAGCAAAAATCACAAACATTACGAGACATTATTTCAGGGCCGATTCTCTATCCCCAGTGGAGTCACAGACTGTAGGACACCGAAATCGGTAATGCTGTCCCAAGCTTGCGGCCCGGTCAGGAGTACGGAGTAGCCCGCGGGGGACTAAATCGGAGAATAAAGGAATCGCCACCCAGTGTGAACTGGGAAATGATTTAAGGTCGCACTCACCCCTCGCAAGGGAATACCTCAAACCGTTGGGTTTGGAATGGTCCCTTACTTATGCCAATTGTAATGAAAGGATTTATGCGATAGTATAACTGAGTCTCATGTAAAACACATACATGATAGTTTAAGCGACACACAAGTTTGCACACATAGAAGTAGATGAAATAAAAGCGAGTACACATTCCCATGAACATATGCGTGAACATTTCCTCAAGCGGTATGTGGAATTGTATCCCAAGTACAGACCACACTACCGTCCATTAGGATTCAGCTACAGAATTTACGTCTGGGTTTCCATCCGATATACCACGAGAAGCAACACTCAATTACTAACCCAATATTGACATACATGAAACATGATAATACATATAACAATAAATAACCGATTAGAACAAAACGAATGCGGAATAATAAAACAACAATAAACGAAAATTAAATGCTAAATAATAAATGACTAATGATGAAAATAAATGCGGAATAATAAATATGTGACCAAAGAATTTGGCCGTTTTCAATGTAGGACTTTGCATGCCCGGTTGGACGTATGTTACGTCCAACCAAGCATGCCGTGTTCAGAACGACAAAATAAATATAACAAATGGTGCCCTCAGGTCTTACCTTTGAAGTCGCTTCTTGGAAGTGCGTTACGTGGCCGTCGGAAGGGTTAATGCTCCATAAATTTTCTGGTTCACTGGTTCAATGTTTTCCTTCGTCGCCTCGCTATTTTGGGGTGTTGTTTTCTCTGTTTAAAGCTGCTATTTTTTTGGTTGGTTAGGTGTCTGATTTTTTGGGCTGATTTCGGGGTAATTTTGGGGTGCAGTTTGCGGTTATTTGGAGATGTTTTTAGGGTGCAGTTTACGGTGATTTGGGATTGTTTTTATGGTGTAGTTTGCTAGTAGTCGGTGATGGTTTTGGTGAAGTTGTGACCGAGAGAGAGTGGATAAGAGAGAGAGATGAGAGATGGAGGCGAGATGGGTGTTGGTTATTTAGGGTTGAGTTGCCGTGAATAAGCTCTCTCCAGGGGGTGAAGGGTTTGGTTTATGTGTATTTTTATAGGAGTGGGCTAGGATTTTCCTTGCATGGGAAGGAAATAAATCATGCAATCATGGGGGTATCTTTAATTAGTGTGTTTTAAGAAAAAGATCTATTCAATTTAGGAAGATGATTTATTTAGTTTAGGAAAGGGATTTATGAGATTTGATTTGATTTATTTAATTTAGGCATGTGATTTACTTAAATTAGGAAAGTGATTTATTTAGATTTTAACATGTGTTTAATGTGTTGGATATTTTTTGGAGGGGATTTGGTGGGCTCGGGCGTGTGGAGCTTGGTTCTTTAGTGGGCTTGGGCGTGTGGGTTGGTGGTGTGTGGGCTTGGATGTGTGGCTTGGTGTGGGTTGCGGGGGTTTTGGGGCGAGGATAAATTTTGAAACAGAGGTCCATCGAGCGAACCCGAGGCTAAGCAAACGAATTAAGTCCAACAAGGTATTGATTTTTGAATTTTCCCTTCCGAAGTTCGTTTCCCGCGACTTTCGCAACTTATCAGGTAGTGGCTCCATATGAGGCTCATCATCGGGACTTATGTAAAAATGCAGTGCATACAATCACAGTTTGATATACTAGCTTATAGAGCCTATTGTAGACTCGGGTAAGCTTTCCGGAAATTCGTGTTCTCTGACTTTGATATCAGTCGATTGTCTGGTTTTATCGAAGTATAGAGAATACATATTTGTCAGTAGGGTCAGTGGGAGCATACAAATTTCTTTCTAGTATTACATCTCCTAAGTCTTCTTTTCTCCGTGTGAGCAGTGGGAGCAGTCTCTGTTATATTCGATATAAAGTTTCATATATGATATAAAACTAAGAGACTTGTGAGAAACTCCCATTAGTCATATATTACATACGATCTAATAAATGACACTATAGGACTATCTGTATGACAGTTAGTATAATTGTTTGACATTTAACGTGTCTTTTATGTATATAACCATCATGTCTTAGGGTTCACGGCAATCATCATGAAATAACATTCAATTCCGATTTCAATCCAATTAAACCAACAATTAATATTCATTTCATGCTTTAAACACATCCAATAGTCTAAAATCAAAAATTACCATGAACTCAACCTAGGGTAGTTTCGGCCATGCTAAGAATTTGGGGATTTTTTATCTAATCAATATTTCACAAATCTAACAATGCACAAATCTAATTCAACATCATACAAACATAACTCAACCATCAATTTAGGCAAATCAAGTTCCAAGCCAAAAAACCCAAATTAAATTATATGAACCATAGATTTTCAAATCAAACTTAAGACGCTCTAATACCATTATTAGTGTTCCTAGAACATGCCAAGGATCTCTAAGAGTGATTCGTGTGTGAAAATTACTAAATAGAGTTGCGGAAATTACTTACTTTGATTGGATGAGTTTCCAAAATCTTTTTGTTTCGGAAGCTCCAAGCTTTGTGTTTGCATTCCAAACTCATGGGTGAGTTTCCCCATCACCATCTTTCGACTCCTTAATGTGCTAGCAAGAATAAATTTTGAAAGAAAAATTTTCCTCCAAGAAAAGCAATGTTTCGGCCGTGGGAGAGATGAGAAGAGAGATGAAGTTTTGTATTTTGTTTTTCCAAAAAACAATTACCAAAACCTTTTTCCAAAAATTGTATATACTTATCCAAAAGTAAAATTCAAAGTGTGTAATACAAGTTTCCAACAAAAATCCACCATCAACTTCTATCACCAAAAAAGTGACTTATAATGTAAGTTGGTGGCCCCACTTTAAATTCAAAATTCAAGTGGGCTTGCTCAACACACTTCGGGTTCGGGTTCGTTTAATCCGATTAAACGAATTTTGCGTCGTGACGTAATTAAATCTAATTTAATTAAATAATAATGCCTAGCAAAATTATTGCGGAAGTCACTTACGAATTAATTCCAAATTAATTTGTTCGCTTGAATTAAAATCCAATTTAAATTCCTTATTGAAATCTGATTTCAATTAATATATCTAATATATTATTTTAGCCCATATAAATAAATTAAATAGAAAAATTCAATTTAACTATTAAATTTATTTTACCGATTAATTCATATTAATTGTGTTCTCTCTTCTCGACGAATTTAATCCCAGATTAATTCTTTCTCTGTTAATTAATCCCAGATTAATTCTTGCCGTAATTAATCCCAGATTAATTTTCTCTTTCATAATTAATCCCAGATTATTTCTGTTCGAGTCAAATCTCATCGGTGAATCTTTGGGAAGCGACCCAAGAGATCCCTGGATATGTTGGCAGTAAATACGGTCATCGGACTATCCGAACACGTGCGTACCCTGTACCACGTTCTTACCGATTTACAAGACATGGTTGGCTTCTAGCAAAGCACCGTGCCTACCCAATTCTCCAGAAATATTCTTTAAAGGAATATATAATCTTTATCAGACATAGTATATGGTGTATTGCGTATTACGATCCAGTATCGGATGTCACATGCTAGGCCTGAGGCTGGAATTGTGTCTGCCCCGTACAAAGTATATATCTGATCACATGCAACTAGTCTCTATAATTGGATAATCATGACCTAGTCATACTCTCTCGATGACTGCAGTACTTAAGAGTACCAGTTCGGTCCTACAAGGTTCTCGGCAATGGCAGATTTTGTTGCTCCAAATTCGGTCCTACAAGCTCCAAGCTTGATGTGTGCATTCCATGCCCACGGGTTGGTTTCCCTATCACCTTCATACGACTCCTAAAGCGTGCTAGCACTCCGAAAATTTGCCGCAAAACTTCCTATAGCTTCATCTTGTTCTCGGCAATGGAGAACCAAAAGAAGAAAATTTTGGCCCTAGGCCGAAAATGGGAGAGAATGAGAGAATGATGGAGTTGTGTGTCTTGTGTATCTAATACACAAATTCAAAAGTCAAATACCAAATAATAAAGAAATGATAAATGTCTTTCAACACCATACTTGAGTGTTTTGCACTCTTCCAACAACTAACAACTTCCATCACCTAAAATGTGTTAAAGTTGACTAGTGATTTGACGCATGATGTGACTTATGGGCCCCACTTGATTCGAAATACGAGTGGGCCCGCAAACACTCTCGGGCTCGGGTTCGCTAATTCCAAATTAATGAATTTTCCGTTGCAACGTAATTAAATAATTATGCCTAGCAAAATCACTATTCACATCGCTAACGAATTAATTCTAAATTAACTCGTTCGCCCGAATTAAAATCTAATTTTAATTCCGCGTCGAAATCCAATTTCGTATAATATATCGAATATATTATTTTATCGATTAATTCCAAATTAATCGTTTTCTCTCTTTTTATTAAATATTTTATCCCAGATAAAATATCTCTGTAATTAATCCCAGATTAATTTTATTTCTCTCATTAATTAATCCCAGGTTAATAAAGTACGAGTCATACGTCATCGGTGAATCTCCGGGAAGCGACCCATGAGATCCCCGGATATGTTGGCAGTAAATCCGGTGGTCGGACTATCCGAACACGTAAGTACCTAGTACTACGTTTTTACCGATTTACAAGACATGGTTGGCTTCTAGCAAAGCATCATGCCTACCCAATTCTCCAGAAATATTCTTACTGGAATATTTGATCTATATCAGGCGTAGTATACATAGTGTTGCGTATTTCGATCCAGTATCAGATGTCACGTGTAAGGTGATTGCGCCCAAATATGACTCGCGGTTATCGCAGTATAGTTGGGGTGTCGATTCCTCAGAGAGATGATTACAGGAACTAATCTACTCAAACAAAAACGTCAACAGTAACTAAATTAAAGAAAAGATTAAATTGCGATATAAATAAAAGATTACGAAAATTTAAGAGATTTTATCAATGGAGAAATAGCAAAGCTGTAGGGGGTTTTTCAGGGGTTAAATCCGGTAACGCAGCGGAAGCGGTGGAAAATCAAATTTTCCGATTTCAAAAACTTTTTCTCGGATTAATTAAATAAACATATTTATTTAATTATCCAATAATCAAATTATGAAATAAAATTCAAATGAATCATATTCAAGTGAATTTACCGAAATGCCCTTACATTGGTATTTTGTCCATTTTAGTCCGAAATTGATCCAATCAATTTTGAATGATTCTAAATCATTTCTAAGATGAACTTAGCATGTTCAAAACATCAAAACACCAAAAGCAACCAAATCCCCAAATTTGACTCACTTGGCCGAATGCTCCCAATGGGGTGCCATTTGTGCACTTTGTCATTTCATGCTTCAAAACACATCAAGATGTAATCCAATCAACATGAAAATTTATATGCATCATATACACATCCAAATACACAACATATATGAAAATCCCCAAATTTGGAATTGGTCATGAACCCTAATTTTTCAATTTCATCAAATTGGACAAATTAGACCAAATTGGTTAAATCCAATACTTCAATCATCTTTCTTCCATCCAATCAAAGTCTCAACACAATGAAAAAACTCAAGATCAAATCTAGGTCATCTAAGAGTGGGTCAACAACTCTAGATTAGCAACATGATTTCCAAAACCTTAAAAGAACACTTATAACTACACTAGTCACAAGCTTTCTCCATTATACATGCTCTACACTTTCACCAAAAATTTATCCATAAAAAACACAAAGAATAAAGAATAGAAAAAATCAAGAACATCACAAGATGTTGCCCACAATAAGATGAACAAATTACTCTCTAATGGAATGTTGGAAATACTTACTATTTTCCAAGCTTTTCTTGATTTTTCTTTCTTTTCTCTCTAGCATTCTTTGCCTTCCTTTAATGGATTTTTTGGTTAAAGTGAATTAGGTTAAAACCAAATGAAATGAAAAACAATATATACATGCTTTTTTAAAGCCCTTGGCCGAAATTGGTAAGGCAAATACAATAAATATTAATTTCATTTTCATTTGAATTTCATTAAATCAACTTGATAAAATATCTAAATAACACTTTATAGATATTTATATTAAGTCAACAAATGCAACTAAGAAAAAATATAACTCTTATATTTTTAAGTGTATTGGCCGAAATTATGAAGAAATAAAGGAAAAAGATATTTTAATTTTCAAACAATTTTGAACAAATATCTTAAGAAGTCAAAATCAATTTGACAACCTTTTCCTTTAATGTAAAGTCAAACATTTACATTTATAATCATTTCCTAACTTTATCATTTGGTGATATATTTATATTTTAATTATATTAATCATTTAACAATTAAATAATTAAATAATTAATTAAATACAAATATATCAAATATGTGTATTATATTTACTTTAAATATCTCAAATACATATATTGATGATATATGTCAAATACCTTTATTTGACTATTTATTAATGTGTATTTAATAATATCATATATTAAATACAAATACACATTAATTAGGAAATGACGGTTCGGCCCGTTCGCATATATTTTTCGTTTAACGATTAAACGATTTATAAATAATCATCATTATTCATAAATGTTGCTCTAGTGCTCTACGAGTATGTTTCATTATTGAGACTCTCTAGATTCAGGTATATCCGTCACGAAATCTAATTTCGTGTGCATAATCTATCCACCCGTAGATTATGACGATCACGGATAAACTAGCTGAATTATACAGGTCGAGGTCATTGCATACGTATAATCCCTCCGTCACAGGTATCCAGATAATCCCAGAGATATAGATGTAAACGTCAAATCTCTATAGGTATTATCTCGTCGACATATCTATTAGCAATCTTTAAATAACACTCGGAACTTACTTCCGATGTATACTGTGGCCACAGATTTAATAGACTGCTAAATATATATGGACTACCTATGCTCTGTACACAGAACTGACGGATCCTATCTTGACACACACAGGATATCCTGAGGATCGATCCACACCCAACGAACAGGCGGAGGTCTGATCTAAATAGATCGGTGACGTGACTGCCATCTAAGTGTGGAGGATGTCTCATACATCCACAGTGGTGTCTCAAGTCGAAGGACCACTATGCTACTCAACCCGAGAAGATTCTATTTACGTTGGTGTACCATCCATTAAGAATCTTTGGTGAGCCGTTCAGTGTTTATCCACTATAAACACCTACACGTCTATACGAGTCTCCATAGACTCATGGTTCATTGGGATAAACCATCGGACCAAGTCTCGATATACGACATGTACTGGTCTCAACAGATTTGACTAACCGACCCGTGTTAGCAAATCTTGACCAGGAACTATGTTTGATAATATTCATATAGCAGTGACACTTCCCAATGTCAATTACAAAGTAACTTTGTAACTGTGTACTGCATTATATATTATCGGGCCTTTGTCTAATATATACATATCACTAAACCACATTTAGTTTCAATCTAATCGTAATCAGATCGAATACGTATATAAGAACAAGAGGTGCAACCATAAATAAGTAATATTATGGAATAAGGGGATGTTCGTATTCATGAATCAGACATAAATACGGTCCGGATTGGCGCTCTGAGCACCAACCCAACAAAAGCGTCAGGGTCCCCTCTTGTACCTATTACTTCTATCACATTATCAATTCGTTTTATTACACAATTGAGGATTTCACGTCCCAAACCCACAATCGGAGGATATTCAATTCTACTCTAATTAAGGTTCTAAAGTAATTATTATTTTATCTCCTCTACGTTTACAACTCACAAGGTTATCGTTACAACCTATCCAACGACGGCAATATACCCTCGGGCAATACTGCAGCAAAGGATGAACTCGCAAAACAACCTTAACCAATCACAACCAATTTTACCAACAACACATAGAAAAAACGTGACTGAATCTATATGCCAATTAATAAAATAAGTTTTTAAATTAAAATACTCAAAAGAATAACGAGAAGAATAAGATAATAATTGTATTAAACAATAAAAATCATCCACGAATCAAATAACAAAATAAAAGAATAGTGTACAAGAGTTCGCCCTTAGCTTTGCTTAGGGAGGTTAGTTCTGCATGCCGAAGGAAGAAATAACAGTGATGGGTTGGAGAAACATCGTGTAATTCATTATCACTGCTCCCTGGATTGGCGTTCCCTAGGGGTTAGTCCATCATAAAAGTAACTTACTAAACGCCAACTCTCATATCCGTGGTGGGGACAACTCGCTAACAACTCCTATATCGCTACCATATTTGATAAAGGGTCTCACTGTCTCTCGGGGAAAGGTGGAGATTTGTCTTTTCAAGGCATTCGTCTTATGGGT